>MU184095.1:112817-124034 GCA_016904865.1 Pissodes strobi | reverse complement strand
ATTAAAATAAGTTGAGACTAAGTGAAACTAACCGAAAGTTGAATCGACGACTAACCCAAACTAACCAAATCTATTAAAATTGATTACAGCGTATCGGAACCGCTTTAAATAGCTAAAATAAGTTGAGAATAAGTGAAACGAACCGAAAGTTGATTGGACTACTAACCCAATAACTAACTTAATCTATTAAAATTGATTATAACGTATCGGAACCGGTTCAAATGATTAAAATAAGTTGAGACTAAGTGAAGCTAACCGAAAGTTGATTGGACGACTAATCCAAACTGACCAAATCTATTAAAATTTATTATAACGTATCGGAACCTGTTCAAATGATTAAAATAAGTTGAGACTAAGTGAAAATAACCGAAAGTTGATTGGACTACTAACCCAAACTAACCAAATCTATTAAAATTGATTGAAACGTATCGGAACCGGTTCAAATTGCTAAAATAACTTGAGACTAAGTGAAACTAACCAAAAGTTGAATCGACGACTAACACAAACTAACCAAATATATTAAAATTGATTATATCGTATCGGAACCGTTTTAAATGACTAAAATAAGTTGAGAATAAGTGAAACTAACCGAAAGTTGAATCGACGACTAACCCAAACTAATCAAATCTATTTAAATTGATTATAACGTAACGGAACCGGTTCATATGACTAAAATAAGTGAAACTAAGCGAAACTAACCGAAAGTTGATTGGATGACTAACCCAAAGTAACCAAATCTATTAAAATTGATTATAACGTATAAATGATTAAAATAAGTTGAGACTAAGTGAAACTAATCGAAATGAATCACAGACTAACCCAAAGTAACCAAATCTATTAAAATTGAGGATAACGTATCGAAACCACTTTAAATGACTAAAATAAGTTGAGAATAAGTGAAACTAACTGAAAGTTGATTGAACTACTAACCCAAACTTACCAAATCTTTTAAAATTGATTACAACGTATCGAAACCGGTTAGAGAGACCCATTTACATGTTATTAAGATAAAAAGAAAGTTTTTAAAATCATATACAGGCTGTTGGGGAAATTATTTTTTAGAAAAATTCCTGTTTTTTCGAACTATTACCAATATGTTTACAAATACTTATTAAAACAAATCTTCAAATAGTTGTTAAAATATAATATAAAAAACTGAATCAAATTAATAACAATATAATAACTATTATACTTCTTAACCACGTTCTACTAGACCACCATGTAGTTACGCCTCTGTCGCTCGAAGGTGTCACTGATATCAAAGCAAAAATTTTTGCTGACCCATAATATGTAACAGCCCGATACAGATCCTCAATACGTTTTCAGTGCGCGTAGAATGTGTCACGTTTGTGTTATATAAAATTGTTTGATTACAAAAATGGGTAAAAGACAGTGTGAAAAGCAATTAAAATCTGTATCCAAAAAGCTGAGACGTCTTCAGGATACTTTAGTTGCTCTTCGGAAAAAAAAAAAATTCGGATGATTCAAGTAAGTAATGCTATTTTTTTATTATAAATATATTAGACTTAATAGAGTACCTACCAACTAATTTGGTTGCATAACTAAAATAGTTGTTTATGCAACTATTGGCAGTAATTTGAGACAAATAAATACCTTGTTCGTATTTATGTATTAGTTTTGTGACTAATACGTTGGCACAGAAATTATTGTTTATGCAATAATTTTATGGATAAAAATTTGACAATATATTTATGTATATTGTTTTTGGTTATTTTATAGCTCAGTCAGGTAGATAGTTGTTTATGCAACTACTTTGTTTATGAATTAATATTCGCCTACTTGACAGTTAGCACACAGACATGGGAGCACCACAGGGTTCAGTGCTGCCTCCACTGTTATTTATATTATTTGTCAGTGACCTGACACTCCCAGGCCTAACCATCAGGTTTGCTGATGATACAAGTGGTGCCGTCTCGACCGAGGATAATGCGATAACAACGACAAATAAAATATCCAGATACTCTTCGTGCCACGGGTTATTTAAAACGTTGATTTAAGCAACGTTGGGTTTTGTTACAAGGCGAAATACGAGCTAACATAAATTTATGTATTTATTGGGGGGACAGTAATAACAGATGTCCATAAGGGCCCCAGTTCAGCGTCATTGCCAACCTTATCAAAAGAATCTCTGTTGGAGATGGATCCCAGAAAGCTAAATAGTTATGGTCCACCTTTGGACGAGGAATTAGTGGCTAGATGGCTCTACAAGATAAGCTAGGGCGTGGCTTAGCTACATTGGTAGAGGTTATATCTTTCATTTTGGCATCTAACAAAATCCCGGCAGATGTTAAAACTCTGTTGACTCCAAAAGCTGCCAATTCAGCTAAAATGTTTTGCGAAGTGCATTATTTACTATCTAATCATCGCAAGCATCAGGTCTACCCCTATATGAGCCAGGTCACTCAGAAATTGGCAGAAGACACAAAAAGGGATGCTACATTGTTTGGTTCAGACTTTTACGGGAAATGGAAAGCAGCTCAAGACGCGGAAAAAGCAGCCATTGATATTAAGGCTAGAAAAATCACTTTTCCATGAAAACAAACATTACGGAAATCAAGTCTTAGTTTTATTTAAACTCTCAGCGTCAGGCTCCAAAAACCAGAATGAAGAACTCGAATGCCTTCAGGTTTCATAGAGAAGAAGTTGCAATACGGAAAACACGTCCAAGGGCACCTCGTCAGGAATATCCTCGACAGGGACGTTAAAAGTAGACATTCAAGAAAAAATATGTGGGAAGAATTCATCTTTCTATGATCAGTAGGCGTCAATAACTAAAGATCAGACAATTTTGAATTGGGTTAAGGGGTATAAGATTCCATTCATATCCAATACACGTCAACATAAAAAATTTTATGTTACGACAGTCTCTAAAATAGAAAAGCTATAAGCTTTTGAAGATAACTTCAAGAAGGCATTGAAAAGCTTTTAAAAATTAGAGCCATATCAACATCTCACCATAAAAAAGGTGAATTTTTGTCACCTTATTTCTTAGTAGAAAAATCTTCTGGAGGTTATCGTTTTGTATTAAATTAAAGTTAAACACTTATGTTCGAGCACAACATTTTAAATTAGAAAATTTTAAAACAGTAAGAGATATTATATTTCAAGACTCTTTCATCTGCACAATAGATTTAAAAGATGCTTATTATCTTATACCAATGCATAAAACATATAGAAAATATTTAAGGTTTTCCGTTCAAGGTAACTTGTTTGAATTTAATGTTTTACCTTTTGGATTATCGACTGCTCCTTTCGTTTTTTGCAAATTGTTTAAACCCCTTTTTAAGTTATCTTAGATCGAGAGGTCTCTTAAGTGTTAGTTATTTGGATGATTTTTTGATTCTAGGTAAATCAAAATATTCATGTCAAGAAAATATCCAAACTACAATGGAATTGTTTTCAAAGTTAGGGTTCATTGTGAATTTTGATGTCTTGTTTAAGACCATGTCAAAGTATAAGATTTTTGGGGTTCCTCTGGGACTATTAGTTTGCCAGATGACAAAGTAGATAGGGCCACTCAATTTATTTCAGATATTAAGTCTTGCGTTAACTTAAAAATTCGTTATTTTGCTAAACTTATCGGATATTTGGCCTCTATATGCCCTGCCTTTACATATGGATGGGTACATGTAAAGTCTCGAATATTTAAAATGTAAAGCCTTAAGAAACTCGAATAAAAATTATGATTCGAGAATTAAATTGTCAAGCGAATATTTACAAGATTTAGAATGGTGGCTTAAGAATATTCATAAGTCAGGTTCTTCATTGTCGCAACGTAATTATGTTTATAAATTTTTTACGGGTGCGTCTAATTCAGGCTGGGAGGCTGTGTGTTTTCATCAGAAAACAGGTGGTTTTCGGAATGAGTATGGAGCAAAATACCATATAAATTATCTAGAGCTTTTGGCAATTTTTCTTTTTATTCCTTAAAATCATTTGTCAAAGAAAAATCGAACTTAAATGTGTTACTTAGGGTAGATAATATTACGGCAATAGCCTGTATAACACTTGGCTGTACTATCCAAAGTCATTTAGGAGTGGTGCGAAAATAGAAATATTTTCATATTTGCTTCCTACATTAAATCTGCTAATAATAAAGCGGATTACGAGTCTAGATCTACTGAAATAGAAACCAAATACTTCTTGTGCAATAATGCTTTTAGAAACATTACAGAACGTTTAGGAACACCATCTGTAGATTTGATTGCTTCATATGCAAACACAAAATGTTACTACTATGTTTCGTGGAGATCAGACCCAGATTCAATAGCAGTTGACGCGTTTTCAATATCTTAGTTCGATCTTAACTTTTATGCATTTCCACCGTTTCCCTTGATTTTGAAGGCAATTAAGAAATTAATTTTTGATAGAGCTGAAGGTATTTTTGTTGTACCATTATGGAAAAATCAGCCTAGGTATCCATTCTTTATGGAATGTTTAACAGATAAGCCAATATATTTTAAGCCAAGCACTTTCTCCATTTAGGAAAAGTCACCCGATATGGCCCAACATTATCCTGGTTGCAGGAAGGTTATCGGGGAAGCATTCATGAACAGAGGAATCGCCGAAGAAGCAATCCCTACTCTTATTGCTTCTCTTAGCGATAATATATTGAAGCAATATGACTGCACTTATAAAAAGTGGTGGATATTTTGTTCTCAAAATAATATTAACTGGCTTAACCCTAATACCAATAATATTCTCTGTTTTCTGAATCAAGAAAATAAAAATGGTGCTCTGTACAATACTTTAAATTGTCATAAATCAGCTCTTAAACTTATTATAAATTTGGAGGAAGAAGAAGAAGTATTCCCGCGATTTCTGAAAGGAGTTTTTAGAGGAAAACCTGCATTTCCTAGGTATGAGGTAACTTGGGATCCGCAGCCAGTCCTAGATTTCCTCGCGACATTATATCCCTTGGAAGATTGTTCATTAGAATTAATTACCTACAAATTGGTTATGCTGATATCCCTGGTTACCTCACACCGGGTCCAAACTTTACCGAAAATTAGAATAAGGGATATAAAATTTTTCGGCATCGAATACAAAATTTTCATATCTGAATTAATTAAGACATCTTCACCAAACAGACAACAACCTGTCCTTACAATTCCATTTTTTTTTTAATGAGAGGCCTGAAATTTGTGTTGCTAGTACACTGAAATATTATTTAAAAATAACGTCCTCGTATAGGAAACACAAAGACAATGATTTTTTATTTTTAACGCATAAAAAACCATATCATAAAGCCACAGATCAAACTATAGCAAGGTGGTTAAAGAATGTTTTGGACCAATCGGAAATAGATGTTTCGGTGTTTAGGGCGCACAGTATTAGACATGCTACCACTTCAGCAGCGTTTCGCGCTGGTGCTAATATTGAGTGCATTAGAAATGCCGCTGAATGGACAGAGAAATCAAATACATTGTAAAATTTTATAACAAACCATTATATGTTAAAGAAAATTTTGCAGAAAAAAAAAATTGTTTTTCAAAAGTAGGTTATCTAGTTGTAATGGGTTACTATTAAGTTAAATAGGTACTAGACTTTTAAACTAGGGTCTGAAATATCTTCATAACTGAATTTATCCAGGTTTATTAAAATTTTGTTTGCTAATTTGATAATAGTCTATTATTGAATATAAGACTATTTTACGAATGTTCTGAAGTCTGAGTTTAATAATATTTATAATAAGAAACTAATAGACCGGTTTACTTTACTTGTCTATAGGAATGTATATATGCTTACAAATCTGATACAGGTGGCTTTAAACATCTACATGGTGGTCTAGTAGAACGTGGTTAAGAAGTATAATGATAGATTAAACGACTTACCTGTAAGGAAGTTCAATCTTCATTATACGATTAACCACGTTCGTATAGACCACCCCGCCCTCCCAATCATATTGACCCTTACAACATTATCAGATTTGTACTTCAAACGTATTGAGGATCTGTATCGGGCTGTTACATATTATGGGTCAGCAAAAATTTTTGCTTTGATATCAGTGACACCTTCGAGCGACAGAGGCGTAACTACATGGTGGTCTATACGAACGTGGTTAATCGTATAATGAAGATTGAACTTCCTTACAGGTAAGTCGTTTAATCTATCATTATCTACAATATACTGTCCTATTGAAAAACGTTTAATTTCATATTCATAATGAACGTTCATCATATACATTTCTCAATGTTAAAAATACCATCATGAATTATCTGTTTATTTCAAATATTTCTAAAAATTTACATGTAAATGATGTTCAAATTTAACTAATGTCATTCAGTATATTACACACTATAATAGAATTGATAAGACAGATACGTACTGGACAATTTTTTTTTATCCAAACGAATTGCAGAAAATACTGCGTTAGCCTAAAGAGATCGCCATAATTACATGAACGTTGCTTCTAATTTTGACATAAATGATTTTCGGCCAAAACTAACATATGTCAAAGTATGATATTAAATAAATTCTACAAAAAAATTAAAGCTCTCGCTGACATATAAACTTATAATATATAAAATAAACTTGGCTACTTTTTCTGCAAGTAAGAAATATATGTCAAAATATGATATTTAAATGTGTTAAAATGTTAAGGTAATATTATGACATATATCATATTCATTTGAAATAATTTTACATCTAAAACTGTCAAATTAGACAGTTGCAGATGTCAAATTTTATTTGCATACAATAAAGCATCGAAAATTAAAACCTTTTTGTTAAACACTTTTTTCGATATCGGTTATAATAAGGAAAAATATTGACGAATTTAGTTAACTGTCAGATTTGACAATTGCTTGAACCGTCCAATTTACTGAAATCTATATAATCGTATATTAATAGGGGATTAAGTTGACATATTTTATTAACAGTTGCCATTATTGATGCTTTTTCAAGATCGATTTGCAGTGTTGTTAAATTCTTGTTATACTCTGAGATAGCAACAGGGGTATCACCTAAAAATGACACCCTGTATAGCAATTTTTTTTAAATTCCTCCTATGAGAACATTTTTACAACTTTGCCCAGTTTCACTTGATTTTTCACCCGGCCGACAGTCAGTAAGTAGGTCTTTCTGTACGTGTCCATGGGCGCCCGCAGGTTTTTTTTTCAGGGTGGGCAAAATAGAAAACTTTTTGTCGTATTTCATATAACATTTACTTTCTTTTAAATATATTACATAACCTGTGTAAGGAGCAAATGTTGTAAAATCTTAAAAAAATGAACAAAACACATGAATTATTATTACTATTAATTATTAATAGTAAGTGTATTTTACTCTAAACTAAAAATCAGCCTTTTGCTGCGCTGGTAAAGTTGGTAGAGTATTTCATTGTTAAAACTTGAAATATTTACTATTCGATTAGGATGGATACTTAACAATGCCAGCTCAACAAGTCTGTCTTGTCCCTTTGTAGGATTTAATCCACGATTTAATCCTGCGTAAGGTAGGTGCCAATTGCACTATAGTGCAAGTAATACACGCCAAAGGAAGTAGAAGCACGCAGCTATCTTTGATAGCAGGAAATAATTTACAATGACCCATAAGATCTTCAATGGTTGTGCTTTCATCTATTTGTGAGATAAATATTTTCCCCAAATATTTAACTCGCTTTCAAAGATTTCAATATTGTAGAGATTTCCCTCTTTAAGTGCAAAGTTTTTGATATCCAAGTGTTTTATATTCTTTGGTAATATATTAAACGAGAATACGATTTTATGCTCCTCTGAAAACCTTATTTTTAAGACAAGAATCAAATGGTCTAATTATGGAATAAATATAGATTTTTTTAAAATAATTTTTAGTCGAGTCGGATTCATAATTAGATCTGCGAGTTTGTCGCCCGCAAATCTGTGGTTTACTCACCTCTATATTAAGGCCCTCACAAGTGCGAGAATTTGGATCGCCCTGAATTAAAACATGATGCTTTTTCGGACCCATCAAAATAATCGGATTCCAGGCGTGCGCACTTCGCTTCATCAGAATTACCCGTATCTTACCCGACAAGAACAACCGCCGAAAAGCGACAAAAGCCATCGGCACGTTTGAAGTTGGAGAGCCAAGTTCATTTTGCCATATGCGACAGACGGCCGGTTTACACTGAGAGAAATGTAATGAAGGCAAGAGAAATGCTATACACCGATAAAACATGATTTAATTTAAAGTTTATTAGAAATATTTAGAAGTGTGAAGTGTATTATGAATAGTAGTTAGTTATCTTTTAGGATTTAATACTGAAATACTGAATTTTTAAGAGTTTAACTCAGAGTTTACCGATTTGCCGTGTTCTAACCTTCTTTTTTAAAATCTTATTTTGCTTCAGTTATAAATGTCGCAATATGAAAGAATTAGAAACGCCAAAAGGTATACGGCCAGCCCAAAAATCTCCATAGGGCTTACTGTATATGATGTTCAAAAAAGAATTCATACACTCTAATATGGTATAAAGTGGGAAAGACACATAGTGACTTGTACAGATACTTTTTAAGTTACTGTATATTACGTTAAATTATGTGAACCTAATGAATTGTTTTAAGATTAATATTTAAAAAAAGTGGTTGTATTTTTGGTAAAAATGATAAATAAAACACTTTTTCTAATAATACATATTATATTAAAAAATTACAATTTTCATAAAAAACAACATTTAAAGATGACACAACCTTAAACGAACGCAGCTAATAAATTATAAGTGCCATAAAATCATTAACTTTCTAATTCTAGAACATAGTCTTTTGGAAATTGAGGACATGTATGTTGAAAGTACTATTTACTCATTAGACTATACAATTTATGAGAAATCGAGGGTTCAATACTTATATTCTCAAAATTAGGATTAAATATTTCTTACTAATTTATATATATATATATAACTGAACTAAACAAAGCTAGGACTAAACTAAACCGAGAAGCACGTGGAGATGACAGTTGGCCGGTTTACCCCCCACTCCAAATTTTTGGGCGGTATTTATGTTGTCGCTTCTCGACGGTTGTTGTTTGTTGTTCTCGGTCTTTACGGTCCAGTGAAATGCTCTCAAGAGGTTTCGTGGTGCAGTGGCCAGATTCTGTATTTGGGTTCGATCCCCGTCGGTAATGAAGGATGTTTTTTTATTTTTTTATGGTTATGTTTGTTTGTTTTTGTACATTTGGTTTTGTTTTGTTTGGTTGCTCTGCGGAGCGAGCGAAGCGAGCGGAGGGCTATGCGTGAAGTTAACATTACTCTTTTAAATTCTGGAATCCGATTGTTCTGATTGGTCCGAGAATGCATCTGCTCCAGTTCAGGGCGACATAAATTCTCGCCTCACTAGATAACGTATTACATGTCTGTAGAAGCTGTATCAACTTCTAAGCGATGTTTTTCGCAAGTGTTAATAATTAAATTTATGTGGTGGTGAACATCTACAAAATTAGTTGAAACGCTGGTAGCATATTCGCCACTAGCTCTAAGATATTAAAATATTTACTTGCCATCATTAGACAAATAAAAAATGTAAACGAGTTTACAGCAGCCCATAACTGAGCTGCTCTTTTTGTAGTACTAGAGTTCATTGCAATGTCTCTAGGTTTTATATCGAAAAGTTTTAAATACGGTATTAAAGTTTTGAGGAAAAATGCCCAACGATTTATATTTAGCTGTCCAACGAGTCTCACGAAAAATGGGTATATTGGGAATCGGATTGCTTCTTAAAGTACTCTCTCTCTAAAAAACTATTATGTTCTTAACTGTACCTATGGTATTTCGAATTTCAGTCTTTTTACTGATGTCGTTAATTACTAAAAACTACAATGTAGTTCTTATGTTAAAATATAACTATTACAAATTTTAAAAACACTTAAGTATTGTAAAAAAAATCGTATAAAATATCAAAATCGCAGGGGGGACACGGCCCCCCCCTGGCCCCTCCTCGTGGGCGCCCATGTACGTGTCCATACAATCTCCTGAATACATCTCTGGTAAACGCCTGACTAGAGGGAGCCAGCCTTTGCTACGCGAATTCATCGGACACTTACGCAGCGCATCGCTCATCTCCAGTTATCTCGTGATATAAAATGATGTGGCTGAATTACATCAAAAGATTTACCGCTGAGTGGACTTACTAGTTTATTTATACTCTGCTACTATTATCTATTTTTTGTACTATAACCTCAAGAAAGTCACAATACCGGCAAGTAAATATCTAGTATATCCTCTGTACCGATTATGAAAAAGTGGGTATACATACCTCGGCCCTTCACTTTATTTAAATTGTTCGTTTTTAGGGCAATGCTTGCAAGATTTTGTTGTTTTAGGGATACTACCATCAATATTCCTGATGAGAACCGTGTAAAATCCTAAATGACGGCAAAATTGAGGGATGTCGGTTTTAATCATGTTATTAAAGAAGAGTTTTTGTTTGTTAATGAAATTCCAACTAATTGATTGCAAAGTATGCTATTTTTATAATATAATTTCCATCGATTTGGTACCTGAAATTTTAAAATTGGTAGGAAGCTGAAAAACTTCTAAATATCTATCGTCAGTTTTGTTGACAGAAAATTCAACTATTCTGATGTACGTTACCAGCTGCTCCACTGGACGTCCTTTTAACTCTTTTGTGAAATAGTGCAGATCATCCCAAGCAAATTTTAGGTACCTTATCACAAGTAATGCATGAAAAAGCTATTTTAGTTAATTGGTTTGGGTTCAGTTTATTTTCATCTATTTATGCCAATGTACGGTATTTTTCTTGCCTACGGTGCTATAAATGTCTATATGTTGAGTGAGCATAGAAAACATAAAGTAAATAATATTTATTGATATTTTTGACGAGCAGGCTGTCCTGAAAAGAGATCATAACTTTTTTTCTTAACATTTTAATATTTGTATGTTTTAATTGCACTTACATGCCAAAAATACTTTTTTAGGATATCCCATAAGTTACTGGGAAAAATATGACAACAATCGATTTATAGTATTATTGTGTTGGAATGGTACAACATAATGTGTTGGTGTAATGATATTTTTGATATGTTTTTAATAAACTAGTAAATTATTCCTTAAGCTCAATTTAATATTTTTACATTCATTTTATTACAAACATCTTTCTTTTTAACAATAATTTATAAGCAATAGCAAACTAACCCAAACAAATATAATATTTTAATAGATATATAGAAAAAGCACATAACTTAATAAGACGGTATAAT
>MU184095.1:68717-112417 GCA_016904865.1 Pissodes strobi | reverse complement strand
ATATATGTATGTACTATAATGCAATTTAACGCAATCTCTAACATGCCATTTTATATGGACATGAGTTAGTATGAACATAATACAAACTGGAAATAATATAGCATTTTAGCTAGCAAAAGTCCTTCTTTGTAATATTTAATGTTTTTAAACCGTATTAGAAATTATTAACTAGCTTTATATTCACCATTTTATTAAGAAAAGAACCACTTTTCCTAGAAAAGTGTAAATTTCGATATTTTCTTCGCTGGGCTAATTTGTAAGGATATAAACTCATTCCTTTTCTTCAGCCTGTTATACTATATATTTGCTAGAGTAAAATCGTATACCTATAGAAATTTAGTTAAAGAAATCTATTAAATGATAGAGCTATATTTCCTACTATTAAAAAAACTTCCTCAAAATTTCATTACCTTGCCGGCTACTACAAGCACCCCCGAAAGACTTCTCCAAATTAAAATATAAATGTTTAAGTGACTATTTCACTAGAGTGTTTTTTACTGGTAAAACGTCATAGCAACTGCTCGTTTCCTACTGACAAAACTACTACCTGCCCGTTAATTGAGTGGTTTTTTAGCGACAAAACTATGACAGGTCCATCAGAAAGGTGTCTGGTATAAGTATCATTGTGAGTTTGACAAACGTCATTAAATAATAATTGTACATTTAATTTTGTTAACAAATACGGTACATTGTCTAGTTTTTCTCGTGAAATAGTCATGACGAATACCACTCGAGAAAAAATTGTGTAGACAAAATTATTCTCAAGGTTTTATTCAAGTTTGTTGCTTTTCGGCAATTTTGCTCATGACATTTTTGATACCAGAAATATCATTCGCGAAATTGCCAAGCAACAAACTTTCATACCTTTCGAAAATTTTGCCGACAAATTTTTTTCTCTTGTGATATTATATATGAAAATAATTTTTAAATGTAGAAATGCAAATGCGTTCAAACAATAACACCTCTACAGAAGGACTAAGCGCTGACAAAATTTAATTTGGGCCTTTGTGTTTGGAGCGAAGATGTTCGAGTTACGGGTGGAAGGGTAATCGCGATCGAAGCGGAAGAGGTTGCCATACTACTACGATAGTAGCAAAAATTATATGATTTCCGTATATAAAGAACGTATCTCTTACATTACAATTTCTCCAATATTGCAAAAAAGACATATTTCCATAAAGTCTTCTTTCCTCTTTCTATAATGTGGTATTTCGTAATTTATTTATTTAATTATCTAATAGTAAATAAGTACCTACGTTTTAAATTTCGTGCATTATTACTAACCATTTCTCTAAATACATACATACGGACATATGTATTATATACATTATTCATAGTAAGTATCTATACCTATAAAATATACACAGACACCTTGCTTTTACATACATATTTAAAATCATTCATATACTCGCAGGATAATTTGCCGATCTCAATAACCCCGTATATATAGAGTCGGCAACAGCACAAACAAAACAAATTATTAGTTTTGGAAATTGGCGTTAATAAATGGCCGCCCTAATCGATCATGTGTTGTTTGTTGCATTTTTGTGAAATCGGAACTATTTAAGAGGATTTAAGTGCGTGAAACTTGTACCTAATATTTCGTTCTATATTTAGGTATACAATATATATTGTTAGGCGTATTTTTAAATACGTAAAACTTCATATTTCGGACTGAAAGATCTGTTTCTTAGCGGTTTGTGCGAATACAATAACACCATTAAGTCGGTTTTGGTGAATACCGACGCTTGTAGAGAAGCTTTTTTGTGTTTCGTCTTTATAGTTCATTGTGTACGTCGCATTTATAATAATAAATTTGTTCGTGTTTAATTGTATATGTTTATCTCTTTCCGGTGGTTTCGTGGTAACTTATACTTAGTCTAATTATGCCTCAAAAATGCTGCATTTCCGGCTGTAATGGGAAATATAAAAATGGGCCTAAAGTTTATGTTTTCGGTTTTCCAAAGGACGTAAGTTTACAACAAAAATGGCTAAAAGCTATCTCCCGAGATATGTTTTAGACTAACGGCTCATGACAGTTTTTAGGCATGATCGATTACCGACGGGCATACGAATTTTTGTCTTTCATTGATCGAGTATTAATGCGGGATGTCAAAATTGGAGCTCTCTTTCGTGCAGAAACCTTCGAAATGTTGATTCGAAAGTGTATTAAAAAGTTGCGATTTGGCATGATTGTTTACCGTCGGCCGACTGCTTTAGACGATAGCTAATGAAAGAAAAATCCAGCAGACAATTATCTGCCGACGCTTCGCGTGGTTATAAATTGGCCAAAAATTCATTTGTTACTGAAAAAAAAACGACTATTATGGTATGATCGTTTACTGTCGGGCGTTCATGGCGATCGTCTATTTATGTTATGTGGTAGCAAAAAATATCAAAGGCCGACGGTTTTCACAGTTAGAAAAAAATTTTGTGATAAATTCAACGTGCAATTTTTTTTATGAATATGACATGATTGTTTACCGTGTAAAATATTGACAGTTACTTCAATTTAGACGAAATATTGTTGTTTATAACAATGGCCGACGATTCAGGCGGTTATAAACTATTTTGAACAAATTAAAATGTTGTAAAAAAATATGAACAATTCGGACTGGTTTTTTACCGTCGGCCATCAGCATCATTCGATTGATAATGTTGCAAAATGACAATGTGAACGTGGACCGACGAATCAGACGGTTAAAACACTTTCTACAAAAATTAAAAATTTGTAAAAAGATATTAACAATTAGGGATGATCGTTTACTGTCGGCAAGTAGTTCCAGTAAACTGATAATATTGCAACACGACGATATCTACTTTGGACGATCGCAATATCTAATAGGGAGTTTTCAAAGATTCAGAAATTTTGGAACAGTTGCACTAGGTATCCCTACCACCAATGGAATGTAAAAAACCGCATCAGGCCCAAAGACATATAAGAGTAGACGGAGTAGGTCATTCATAAATTACCAAATGTTTGCATGCCAACATTAGAAATATTAACGTGAAGAGGGGATAAAATAAAGAATCAAAAGCAATGAAGATGGCGACCGAAGCGCGCCAAAGATTTCATTTATGTTTCATTTATGTACGTCCACAATGACGCGCCTGCGCCATGTTTCTCCAGGCGGCGCACCATAGGCGTAACATTTTAGGGGATACCTGTTTAAAGTCAAGGTAACATTGAAATAAGCCTGCTGTCAAGCAGAAAATTATAAGTCATCACAAAAATGAAAATGACTAGACACAAAAGAATAATTTATTAATATTGAAATATGCACAAAACTAAAAAAAAATTAAGTCACAGTTCGGGAAAAAAACAATTTACGTTTAATTGATAATTGATTAGAGGATTAATATAATAAAATAGAATGGAATATTTATTAATGTTTTTAGCATATACAAAAAGAGACACAAAATACTGCACAAGAACTTGCAATTATTTATCAAGTAGTAAATAAATTATTAACAAAAAAAAAAATGAAAAATATATTCAGTATTATTTGATATAATTTCTAATAATATAATTATCTAGATGGTAAACAACAAAAGAAAATATTTAATCACCCAGATTAAAACTCACAATCAGTTAGGTAGGTCTTGTAAGATTCCATAACATTTTTTTTTAATTTATTACATTTGATATTAAAGAAATCTATATATTTTTATTTGTATTTTCATTTGCCAATTTTGATATTCGACATAATGGAGTGTTTACACCGTAGTTAGTCCTATGATATGTAACAAATGTGTGTGAATTTCTAAGAGATCTTTGTGGAGATGGAGTACCACCAGCTGCAGTAATTCCAGAGAATTGATCATATTATTAACTATTTTAAATAGAGTACATAAATCAAAATATTGACGTCTAGAATCCAAAGTGCGAATATTAAAAAGTTGCATAATATCATCATAGTTATTATATGTTATACCCAATTTTTATGCAATAAATCTCAGATTTTTTTTGCACTCATTCAACTTCATTTTTGCTGGAAGAATAGTATGGACACCATACTGGAACTGCATATTCCACTACAGATCCAAGAATGGCACAAAATAAATCTTGCAACATATATTATTTAAATCTTTCAAAGTACGAATCATAAAACCTAACATTTTTAATGCACTGTTTACAGCCATCGGTATACGATCCAAAAAGTTCAATTTAGAATGAAACCAAATGCCTAAGTCCTTTACCAAGAAGATTCATTCTAAATTAGCAGAATTAACATTATAAGTGCAATGGATATGATTCTTTTTCCTAGTAAAAACTCTACATTTTTCTACATTTAAGTATAAATAATTTTCATTACAGCATTCAAAAAGTTGATCGATGTCATGCTGCAAATCTTATGTATCTCTTAAACAATTTATAATTTTATAAAATTTAAATCCGGACGGTTTAAGATAGAGAAATTCGATTTGTATTTTTAAAGGCTATCTGATACATTTCATTGCTACCAAAAATGTCAAAATATGTAAAAAAAAAGACAGCTAACAGTACTTAAAATTTATATGGCAGAATAGCTCCTAAAAAGTTAAGAGGGAAAATGCAAACCGTAATTTTGTAACTGTTTGGGTTTAATGACATGTCAAAGATGAAAAATTGTCGGTTTTAAAAACTTTTCCATGTTGTTTTGGTGTGGTAATAGAACCGTCTAATATTATGAAATCATAAAGTACTCAATGATACGTTTGAAATGAGGTATCGTAAGACACACCTTTCTATTTAAAAGTTCCAACATGGCGCTCGTCCGCCATTTTAACCATCGCTATTTGGTACGCCTACATTTTGTAACAAACAAATGAGCGTTTTAAAAGTTCGTAAGGGGGGAAGGAGGAACATTAAAGACGCACACTGTTTTCTCATATACATGCTTTAATATGACGACCATCAACTGTTCCTTTATACAGCAATGTGTAAAAATGGATTAGATCTTTATTCGCATAAGGATATTCCAAAAGTATTTTCCGTTCGCCTTCTTTACACTTCTGCAAAGTTAAAAATAATAACAATAAACCTGTTTTCTTTTAGTTTGTACAACCGCAGTTTATGCCTATTCTTTATATTTTTTAGGTTGCATTAAAACTAAAACAATATTTTAAATTTTACATTCGTAAAGTTTAAAAGTATGATGATTATAGCTGTAAAACGAAATGTCGTCGAAAAACATGAGTTTAAAGCCGGTATCAACGTTCCAAAATATAGTTAATTACCTAAAGATTGTTAAAAACGGTGAGCGTAAGTACAAATGCACTTTTAAAATATTTTCCAATTCCAGCATGCCCATGCTCCATAATCCGAGTTCCAGTTTTTCTGCTATTCGGATTGACTTCGTATATACTATACGATTATGAGTTTCTTTCAAAGACATATAAAAAACAACAAACCGATACGGCAAAAACGCGATGAACATGGCGGCCAGTTTCTTCTAGACGAGTGGCCGCTACGCGACGTTGTCGGCTTGTGCGACAAGAGGGAGTACCGCTGATTTCGTGACCAATGTAAAGTGGTGAAGTAGTGACGTAGGGCCCAGTTTACATAACGTTTCTAGCGGAGAATAGGGTAATTTTTCAGTTTAATAACAATTGGAATTTTCTAAAAATGTTTTTCCTCTTTATTTAGACATTAGAATGTTGCGCAATTGTTTGGTTATCCCACAAAAATGACTATTGAGGAGTTGAAATGTAAAAATTAGAAAATTTTTGGCATCTGACGCGCAATGTTACCAAATGTTTCACATTTTCTTACGGGGTAACTCGATTCGGGGGCGTAACCAACAAGAACCAATCCGAGCTAACCCAAATTAATGTAAAAAATAAATGTTTCACTTCCGGGGCGCAACCAATCAAAACTATCCCAAACTAACTCAAGGCATGCCCAATATAAAAAAAAAAATGTCAGTTAAGAACGCAAATATTTTTTAAAGTTTTTTTCTTGATCTTGGGCAGGCCTTGGGTTACTTTGGGTTAGTTTTGTTTGGTTGCGCCCCCGGAGCGAGCGAAGGACCAAACATTTTTTACCATTTCAGCTCCTCAAAAGTCGAACGTTGGGGCTTTCTTGTGGTATAACCAAACAATTGCGCAACATTTTAATGGTCAAAAACGCCTTTTAAGAATGTCTAAGTATAGAAGAAAAAACGTTTTAATCCGTTCAGACGAAAATCTATACCTTTCCGATGTGTTTTCTCACCGCAAAAGACATGATTCCAGTATATTGTATTTGTTGCTTGGCAACATGCAATAACTGCACGTACAATATTTCCGTCATAGGACGAGAATATAACATTTCTGTCCTATTTAAACACCTTGTTTGTTAGATCTGACGTTTATCAAAAGCAAGATTTAGCTGTTTTTTCCGTAGTTACGTAATAAACTCCAAGCTCGCTCGGTTCAAAACTTGATATTATGTTGAGTTTAAATTTAAAACACAGTTTTTATTTAGAGTAATATTTGGCTCTATTCTTATAAATACGTATTCTAATTAATTCCGATCGAATAAACAATTGTATGTGCAACTCGTAGGATACGCACATTCCTGGACTCCTGTGAGTGAGCAATTACCACTATCGTCCAGGAATGTTTTGCTTTTCCTACTAGTTACACAATATACTGTTTTACAAAATTCCAATCGTTGTTATACTGAAAATTTACCAAAAATGTGTATCACTTCATATTTTTTTTTTGTGTTTTCTATTTGTTTCAAGTTTTGTATTATAAATGTTTATATGTTAGTATTATAATCTGCACGGTATACTTAAAAGCGAAAATAGTATATTGTGTAACTAGTTGGAAAAGCAAAACATTCCTGGACGATTGTGGTAAAGCAACACAGGAGTCCAGGAATGTGCTTTTCCTACGAGTTGCACATACTATTTTTTATCCGATCGGAATTAATTATAATACGTATTTATAAGAATAGAGCCAAATATTACTCTAAATAAAAACGGTGTTTTAAATTTAAACTCAACATAATATCAAGTTTTGAATCGAGCGAGCTTGGAGTTTATTACGTAACAACGTAACTAGGGAAACCACAGCTAAATCTTGCTTTGATAAACGTCAGATCTGACAAACAAGGTGTTTAAATATGACAGAAATTTTATATTCCCGGCCTAGGACGGAAATGTTGTACGTACAGTTATTGCATGTTGCCAAGCAACGAATACAATATACTGGAATCCTGACTTTTGCGATGAGAAAACACATCGGAAAGGTAAAGTTTTTCGTCCGACCGGATAAAAATTTATATTTTGACATGCTTTATTTTCTAATAAATCTAATTTTTCTGTTACGGTATTAAAAACAAGCTGCTGATTTTCCATGATACAGTCATACTCTTAAGTGTCATCGGCAACAACGCCGCAGGAGCGGTAAGTAATACTAGGGCTTGCCTGCTATTTTATAAGAAAGGAAAGAAGAAGGGGAACAATGTTGGCGTGTTCATATTTAGTAAACAAATCGGTCTACTCTTTTTTTATATGTCTTTGATCAGGCCGAGCGACACGCGTCCTCATTGTGACTGGCTGCAAGGCTGCAACATAATAGATTGATCGGAACTGACTTTGTCTTTAACATTTTTTTCTACAGCACTAATGATAACTAATTACCAAATTCAAAAGAAATTGCAAAATCGACGAATGCCGCGGAATCTATTTTGCGCTCTAGAGCGTACATGGAAAAGGAAATTCTCAATTTTTCCTTCGAATGTGCTATGAATAGTTATTTATTTATTTCAATCTTCCTGTTTTGACAGTTACAAATTGTATAGGAATAGTTAACAAAACAATACTTAAAACTAAACTTAAAACTAAGAGCTAAAAAGCTACAAAAAGTTTTGCTAAAACATTTCACAGAAACTTACAGTAACAAGACTTGTGCTTCTCATCTGGAGCCCAGTCTTTAACAATTTATAAATTAAAGATGACTTGACTTAATTAGGTTATATAGCTAAAATGCATTAAAATAAGAACTATCGTAAAATCGTAAAGTAGTCATTGTCTTGATAGAAACATCTCCCTCTCTCTCTCAATGAGATAGCTTTTAACGGCTTTTTGAACTTAGTAAATGAGCTTATTTCTTTTAGACTTGCTGGTAGTTGATACATGTTGCTGTAAATAGTAGGGTGTAGATTAAAACTAATTTTGACTTTGCCTCCCACTTCGGTGTCACAAGCTGAATTTTTCAGGGATGGAAGTACATGATAAGGTAACCCTTATTCCGGAGGTAATACAAAATTAGACAAAAGGGCACTAAAATCGAGATATTGATACCACCGTATAGAGAAAAACATAGTTATTTTTTGGTCCAAAGCACAAAAAGGTCTTTGTAGGGAGTATTTTTTTATAATTATTTTAAAAAAATCATTTCCATTAGCCCTTATGGCCGAAAATAATTTTAAACGTAAATATCTCGGTTTCAGCCGGGCAAAAATTTGATTAACAAGTGGTCTTTTTTTAATATAACATTTATTTGACAAAAAAAGGAAGGCCTAAATGAGAAAATACTATTCTTTATGAAAGTTTCGCCTATGTCTTGACCAGGTAATAGAGCAAATCCCATATGTTTTGCTTGTAAACTAACAATGCTATAACAATAAATAATGAGAGACGTCATGGGTTCACGCCGCTCCGCGCCATAATTAATTCAGACCGCCAGATGCATCATTCATAGTCTATCTTTCTCTTCGCCTTCACGTTTAGCATGCTTTGTTTCTCTCTGCGTGCCGGCAGATGCAACACATATAATAGATGATTATAGATCTAAGTTTATTTTATTTGTGTTATAAAACTTCTTGTTAGATGTCAATTTGCAATCTGCCATATTGTATATCTGTTTTTATCAAAGAATTAATAAATTTATGTGTTACATATAAAGTACCTATCCAGTAAATTTGGAAGAAATATAGACATTTTTTGCGTTTTTATTATATAGGTGAATATATCTGGGTAAGTTGTAAGTTTTTGTTTAAAATTTTAATTACGGAAGAATCAGAGAGTAAAAATAGGGATGATGCTAAACGTCGCCAAGGCAATATGCTTGTTGATGCAACAAACAGGGTGCCTGGAAATTAGAGGTCATGACTGATACTTAGGCCGCTTTCGTTTTAATATTTCTAAAGGGTGAATAGAACTGAACGGATCAGTTCAGATCATTGTTTAAAACGAACGCACACAAGAAAGAAGTACATACGTTATAAGTAGTATTTGACTCAGGATCAAAGATTATTAAATTGTTCAGTTTCCTTGTTTAGAAAATTTGTACTAATCTTTAAAATCATTTAAATAATACAAACAAAAACAAGAATTTTTAACGACAGTATTGACACTAGTGACAGCTGCCCCGAAATTGTGCTGAATGATCCTAAAAATAACCAGGGTCTTTGCGGGTGCAGAGGGGTATCGATTTGAGTAGATCTGGTCAGTTCACTTGGCTAAAACGAACGCAAATAATCTGAATGGTTCACCCCCGGGCTACCCAAAATGGTAAAGAATATCATATAAGTCTTGCGGTACTTTTTCTCTTCGCTTCAATATTTCTTTTACAGGAATAACTAATATAACATAGCTTGTGCCAAATTGCTTCGTCGTATTTATTACTAGTTTTAGCATCTGAAATGACTTTTTGTATTGTTTCATTAATAATATCAATACTACATCGAATCTTGTTTGCCACAAGAAAAGCAGAAAAAGTTCTTTCCGTCGACCTAATTAACTGGCCTTTATTATCATTGCATATAATGACTTCGGTCTATTTCGAACATAAAAGAGACAAGAGGCTCAATTTCGCTTTCTGAACTTGAATCCGTTGTGCTGTCCATTCTAATTTGATTTCTGTTAAAAAAAGTATGCAATATTGTATAAATAAATAGGTACCCTTCAAAAAAACAAATTATAAAAGGTCATTACTTAGGGTCGTAAGTATACATGACAAAATAATATTCTTTGTTCCAATTTTATTTTATTCTGAGTAGGCTATGACTGGATTGTTGATAACAGTACCCAATAATATATATATAGCAATCATGGCCTACTCAGAATAAAATAACTTGGAACATTGGATATTTGAATGAAATTTCCCTCGGTCTCAGTGTAAAACATGACATATGCAATTAAACATTGACCTCTAATTTCCAGGCACCCTGTTTGTTGCATCAGCAAGCATATATTGCCTTGGCGCGACGTTTAGCATCATCCCTATTTTTGCTCTCTGATTCTTCCGTAATTAAAATTTTAGACAAAAACTTACAACTTACCCACATATATTCACCTGAAACAGATGTATGTATACCCATATAATAAAAACGCAAAAAATGTCTTTATTTCTTCTAAATTTACTAGATAGGTACTTTATATGCAACATATAAACTTATTAATTCTTTGATAAAAACAGATATACAATATGGCAGATTGCAAATTGACACCTAACAAGAAGTTTTATAATAATACAAATAAAATAAAACAAATCTTAATAAGTCTATAATCATATATCATATGTGTTGCATTTGCCGGCGCGCAGAGAGAAACAAAACATGCTAAACGTGAAGGCGAAGAGAAAGATAGACTATGAATGATGCATCTGGCAGTCTGAATTAATTATGGCGCCGCGCGGAGTAAGCCCATGAAGTCTCTCCTTATTTATTGTTATAGCATTGTTAGTTTACAAGCAAAAAATATGGGATTTGCTCTATTACCTGGTCAAGACATAGGCGAAACTTTTATAAAGAATAGTATTTTCTCATTTAGGCCTTCCTTTTTTGTCAACTGAATGTTATATTTAAAAAAGACCACTTGTTAATCAAATTTTTTCCCGGCTGAAACCGACATATTTACTTTTAAAATTATTTTCGGCCATAAGGGCTAATGGAAATGATTTTTTTCAAATAATTATAAAAAAATACTCCCTACAAAGACCTTTATGTGCTTTGGACCAAAAAATATCTATGTTTTTCTCTATACGGTGGTATCAATATCTCGATTTTTGATGATAGTGACCTTTTGCACAGTCTAATTTTGTATCGCCTCCGGAATAAGGGTTACCTTATCATGTACTTCCATCCCTGAAAAATTCAGCTTGTGACAAAAAAGTGAGAGGTAAATCATTTTCTAGAGTGAATATATTAACACATACACTCTACTAAAAGGCAATATGGGCTTTTCTGAAAGAAAGCAGTTTTCTAGGGAAGGATGTATATGTTGTTGTTAGCCCTTGTAGGATAACTATGTATGTTTGAGGCTTGTGAGAATCTGTGAAATTGTTTTCTTTTACGAACAGCACAGCATGTAGAATTAAAATGCACGGTAGTGGCAAAATTTTGTGTTTTTGAAAAAGTGGTTTACAAGAATCTAAAGGGCTAAGTGAAAATATTTTGCTGATTATTCTTTTTTGTAGGATAAATATTCTGGGTAATTCTGATAATTGACCCCAATAGATGATACCATAACTCATATGACTATAAGCTAGGGCAACGTATGTATTAAGAAGTTGTTTAGATTCTAGGATATTTTTGAAGTTTCTGATGGGAAAATATGCCATGTTAAGTTTACTAGTTAAGTTTACTAGCCACGTGATTCAGGTGATTACACCATTTTAGATGAGGGTCCAAATAAATACCTAAAAATTCGTCATATAACAAGTTTTTTATTCACTAACAAGAAGCCTGTTTTTCATGCAAATGTATTTAGTGACTCATTGGCTTTCTTTTTCAGATTTACAATGCTATTTGCCAAAACGCCATGGTACAGTCGTCTGCGTAATGTATTAATTTGGTATCTTTATCAGATAGTTGTAGATGTTTTTTTAAGTCGTTAATGAAAAGTGTAAATAGCAAAGGTGATAGAATATTGCCTTGTGGCACACCGCAGTTGATTTTTTATTCCTGAGATGTAACCTTCCCAACTCTTACTTTTATATTGCGTTCTTCCATATAACACATATAAGGTGAAGTTAGCCAGTCGTTGGTTTTAGCCCGCGTTAGGTCGAAAAAAAAAGGACCAGAGTGTAATATGATGAATCAATGCCCGTGTAGATCAAGTTTAGAAGCTCAAAAGCAGCTGAATTTGTTGAAAAGTTTTTTCTAAAGCCATGCTGGCTGCTTGTCAGTAATTAGTCTGGAACATCTCAAGTAGTTTTCTAAGCGATCTAAAACTGCTTTTTCAAACAGTTTCGATATTGTGGAAATACCTGTAATTCCCCTATAATTTTCTATATTTTCTCTATCACCCTTTTTGAAAAGTGGAATTATCTCGCCCATTTTCAGGTTATTTGGAAAGATGCCTTTGTCGACCGATAGGTTAAAAATATGACATATGGGGAATTTGATATGATCCCAAAGTTGCTCTAAAACAAAGACTGGGGCATCATACAGGCCAGAGCATGTTGTTTTGTTTTTTAAATTTTTTAAAGCAGAGTACTACAACTCGTGTGTACTAAAAGAAGTGAAAAAATGGATTGTAAATAAGGTTCGCAGGAAGTGCAATCCGATATGCTGAAATTATCATTGCAGGTTGAATTTATTAAGTATTCGGCGCTACTACAACCACAAAATTCATTACTAATTTCTAATGAGTTAGTTATGTACCTAAGTACCATTAGATAACATTGTGGTAGGGTTTGTTAACATGCCAGATAATTTTTGAGTTGTATGCGGTATAGTTAGTCGTTCATGAAATATTTTTTTGTCTGAGAGTAAAGTTGTTTAGATTCCTGAGTAGCGAGAGTATTAGAAAGCCAAAATAAGACCTTTAAATGGTCACTTTGTTTTATCGGATCTGATGCTTTATTTTTTTCAGTGCTTTTTATGTTTAATTTTTAATAGGACAGTCAACCTCCAAACAATAAAGAAAATTGTGCCATAAAAAAGAACATGATTCGTTTACGTCATTGAGGTTATATAAATGGCTGAGGCCGGTCCTGGATAACTGATAGTTAAGCTGAAAAATATTAGGAGCGTCATAAAATATTTTAAAATAATGTTTATTGGGGACTGTTAGAAACACCCGCTATAATATTAGTTATTTCAGGAATATATATTCTAAAATCCCGCCTTATAAATCGAAGTTCAGATGAGTCGCCTTGTTTTAATAATGTTTAGTCTACCTTTCTCGACGACATCGACAGAGATAAGGAATTGGTTCATGGTTGACTATATTTTGTATGATAGGGATTATGAATGGCTCTAATGATTAGTTTTAGCTGACGTAAGAAAAGGTTTCTAAAATAACGGAGAGATGAGTAGAATTAGCCGTAACCATTGGCGTGAGATTGTTTTCGTAATGCCTGCGTTTTTTTTTTGTAATTGGTCTTTATTATGTTTTATTTTGGTGAGTCGCGAAATATTTATTGTAAAACGCTTAACTTTTAGGAAATATAATATATTACCTTAGGGCAGTTTCCCTGGGTTTTATTTATTTCCCGAACCGTCGTGCTCACTCTAAACGGGTAGTTTTTTGTTGGCGCGACATTAATTGATTTCATTGTTAAGGCTGTTATTTCCGAGATAATGATTTGTGCTTTATGGTCCGCTATGTTTGCCTCAAGTTTACTGGCCTGAAAGTTGGGGAGGTTTGTGATAACATATTCTAAGGCGGAGGGAGTGTGATTCGGGGAATCCCTAGTGGGTTCAAGTGGTAGCTTTTTTTTCATGTGATTCCTTTAAATAGTTTACATTTAGGTCACCGAATATTAAAATAAATTGATGTTGAGATGTAATATAACAAAGTGTTTCATTGAATGCAGTTATGCATCTGCTAAAACTATCTGGAACAGCATTATTGCACGAATGATAAATTGATGGAAGAGCTATCCCTGTGTTATTAAATTTAAATGAGAAACCTACGCATTCTAAAATTAATTCTGTTGAGAATTTTAGTAAGCCCATGGTTTTGAAGTGTTCATTCTTGCTGTAAATGGCAACACCACCATGAAAGTGTTTTTTCTTGAGAAGTTTGCTTCTAATTGGTACCCTGGTATGGTAGTAACTTTTGCTTGCTCCTCCACCATCCAATGTTCCGACACATAAAAATTGTGGATTTTCTTGTTATAACAGAAGTTCCATGTTGGTGATACCTTATGTGTTAACGTGGATGGTTTTCTTAATGTGTGTATGAGAGTTATCTCTTCCATCTTGGTTGGTGATTAAAGCCTAGGCTGTTGCGGTTGAAGCTTCGGTTGTAGCTGTTTCCCTGATTGTTGTAATTGCTTGGAAATTAGGAACGAAATGGCTGTATCTGCTGAAAATTTTTAATAACTATATGTTCAGACCAATTTTGGGGGTTCATGAGGTTGTCGTCAAGTTCCTTTCTGGCCTTCACTCTTAAAGTTTTGTATTCGCCCGACTTAACGGGTACATTTTCAATATAGATCTTATCACTTTCGCCAAAATTAGTTTTTAGATATTCCATTACTGTCGCATCTGACGCGTCGTTCGAGATCTTGGAGATAACAATAGAGGTTTGAGGAGTTAGCTCAGCCGCTGTGAGAGTTTCGTCAGTTCTCTTTTGGTCTACGAGGCCAGTACTATTCGAACTGTATGGGGTATTGGCTGGTTTTTCAGATTGGCTTTGTTTTCCAGGCATAGAGTTGCAACCAGAATTTGATTGGGTATCGGCGGGATTTACCGTGAGGCTATTGCTAATTTTTTCTAAATCATTCCTAAGGCATAGTATTTCAGCTTGTTGCTCTTTAATTTTTCATATGCAAATTGTAAATCTTGTAGCTGTTTTTGATCGTTGCCGGTCGTGAGTGGAGTAGTGGCACTGGCACTGGTCTGAAGTTCCTCGTTGCATTTCTTAATGTCACAAACAGTCGTGGATAAAACATCCAATTTGGATAACGCAAGAGTTTGCTCAGTTTTGAAACAGGTCAGGAATCTGTTTGTGCTATCTAGTGTTTTTGAGAGCTTTTTATTTGATTTTTCGATTTTAAGAATAAGGCCTTTAACCTCTTCAAAGCTTTTATTTAGTAGCTGATTTAAAATAGACAAAATGTTCTTGTCTCCAATATCCGTAGTTTTGAGCTGAAGACACTCTTTACAGTTGTAGGTCATGCAAGAGGATCGTTTCTTAACCGTAACACCCAGTTTACACACAGTAGTGTCTTGCAATTGTCACATTTTGCAAGAGAGTACGAGTGGCCTTCCTCTGCGTTGCACTGTTTACAAGTAGACATACCGACTTTAATAAGCTGTTCAGAAAATTGGGCACATAAAACCTATGGTCAGCGCCAGCACTATACCCGATCGACCGGTTTATTTATTGTATGTTGTTGAACGAAATTGTGGGCATCAACACTGATAAGAGAACATTCCACTGTTATTTGTGGTTACTGTATCCTTAAGGAGGATCCACACGCAACGGTAAAACCTAAGGCCAACCTTGAGGCGCCAGACCTCGAGGCGAACCTAAAAAGAAGGGGTCTCCACACCGTGCGGAAAATGTGGCGGACAGCCTTGAGGCGTACCAGTTTCTCCATGTTTTTGGACATGATGGCATCGACAGACGATGCTCTTGCTGTTGTTGGTTTATTGTTAGCTGTGGAAAGTACCTGGTCATTCAAGAATTGTAAGAGTTAAAAATACCACAACTTTGGCTGGTATACTTCGTCTGCACCGCTTCCTGTTCTCATCGATTCCTTTATCTTGTTTAATCCTTTCCGAAAACTGCTACGCATATCATTAATTTTTTTAATTACACTATCTTTGTTTGCAAAAGGCTCCACTTCTTTCATTTTTTCCACTAAAATTTCGTAAGAAGCTTCCCTTTTTAACCGGTCATGATAATCTTTTGATGTAGTTTGCCACAAGCACTTCGAATCTCTGAACAGAGCTATAAATTCCTCTTCATTAAGTTTTGCACGGGCCATGATCAAATAAACTTTACAACATAAACATCGTAATTGTCAAAAGAAACCGAGATTCAACACGTCGCCATAGCCTAAAGAAAACTATAGCTGCGACACTTAAGCGCGGCACCTTTGACAAGCGAGGACCAACTTTATCACTATGTAGTGGGGAGGAAATAAATAAATCTAACTTGACGTCAACCCCCCGGCAATCATTAGTGAAGTGAGCCGTACTAAAATTTTTTGGGACGTTATATACTAAAATTGTTACTCTCCCCTATTATTTTATTTAAACTTTCATCACAAAATATATGATTTATAAAATACTGTTTATTTCGAGTAGAGAATAACCAATTTTTTGATCCAAAAAACTGCATAAAGAGAGCCGGATATTTATTTAAACATTACACCTGAAAGAAATAGTTAAAAATGTCTTTTGAAGTGAAATTAAGAATGGCGAATGTAGATTACTTGTAGTAAGTACAGCATTCTTGAACATTGCTGAATATAACTATAATAGAATATAAGCTCCAAGTTAATCTTTAAATATCAACAAGATATATACACAACAAAAGTTTTTTTATATGAGATTTTATTTTGCACAAGTAGTTACGGTTTTAGACGAACTTGTGAAGATTCTTATATAAGTGCATAACCTAAACACATTTCGTGTATAATATCTTATACCTATCTTTCTTTAGGTGTTTACGAAATATTGACAGTTGAAAGTCGTGCATTTTGATATTTTGATAGGCTTTAAAATCTAAACCGCATGAGAGTAAAGAAAACGGTTTGCATATTCCTGTCTAGGCTTTCATGAGCTATCAAATGACAGTAACTTTGAATTCTCGCGAATAAAACTGACCGGAACTTTTAAACCTCCGGTTAAATTGAAAGCCACTGTCATTCGATAGCTTATGAAAACCTAAGATAGAGATGTGCAAACCATTTTCTTTGATCTCGTGCGGTTTAGAGCCTGTCAAAATGCCCGACTTTCAACTGTCAATATTTCGTCAACAGCTATAGATAGGTAGAGGATATTATACACGACATGTGTTTTGATTTCACTAGAGAGTCCAAAAATGTAGTAATATACAGGGTGTTCTATTTAAAAAATATATAAAGAAGGCTTTTATGTCAGAAAATTATTGGTGTTTGTTTTATATGTAATCTAGAAAAAACTTGGCTACCAACCCTACATTTTGCTTTTTTGTTTACCTTGGTATCTTTAAAACCAAAAAAGGTACAGCGAATCAAAATGATATCAAGGTGCTGATCAAATCTGAAATAATGGATATATGTGGATAACGATCGACTTTTACGAAAAACAACCAGCAAAAACAATGTTTTTGAGACTTACGCCTTTATGGTAGAATACGAACTGTTTATTGTCAAACGAAATGTTTTGCACTTTCTTATCTTCCACATAACCACAACCTGGAAAATACTCCCCATCAAACCGAAAATTTCGTATATCTAGATAATTACTAAATAACTAAGATAAGAAGATGCAAATCGTTTCGCGCTAAGTTAAACAGATCAAATTCTTTAAATGGAAAGGAGGCTATTCGACATGCTACATGAAATTTATCTAGAATTTTTAGAAGAATTCGAAAATCGGAAAAAATGTCCCGCTCTTTTGAGACCTTTTATATTGAAATATAATTCAATTATATTGTCAAACTAAAATCAACATGGGTAAATGATGAAATGGTTGTAAGACTAATAAAAAAATTAAAAACATGTTATTTCTATAAAATGTGTATACAATATGAAGGGTACAGGGAAAAATGATCTAAGCGCCATTTCCATAGGAAACTTTTTTATTATTGACTTCACAGAAAATTTTATTCTTGATAAAAGTTGGTGTTTGAAACAAAACTAATTTTGACAATGCTAAATTAAAGATAAGTTATACAGGATACTCAATAAATACAAAAATTATGGTTAAAAAATCAAAAACTTTCGAATATCGGAAAACCTTCTACAGAAAAATAAAGCTCGTATTAAAATAAAAATAAAAGTCAAATACCATTTTTTCCAAAAGTGCACCGCACCGTTGCGGAGAGAATCCATTTCAATTACTGAAAAAACCCGCTTTTTCTTAATTTTGTCCTTATTTTTTCAGCAACAATGCACTTTTGGAAAAAATGGTATTTGACTTTTATTTTTACCTTAATAGGAGCTTTATTTTTCCTGTAGAAGCTTTTCCGATATTCCTAAGTTTTTGTTTCTTTAACCACCATTTTTGTATTTTTTAAGTACCCTGTAATACTTAGTCTTAATTTAACATATTAAAAATTAGTTTTTTTCCAAGCACCAACTTTTATCAAGAATAAAATTTTTTGTGAAATCAATACCTGATAAAAGTTTCCCATGGAAATGGCGCTTAGATCGTTTTTCCCCTGCACCCTTCGTATATATTTGATGAATATTTCCGTATTATTAATTTTGGATTATTTTTGGGCACTTTAAATTTTGTAACCTATTATGATACGTTTTAGTCCGTTTTGGTGCTTTTAGTTAGTTTGGGTTAGTTCAATCAGCTTTCGTTTAGTTTTAATTTATTTTAGTCATTTGAACCCGGTTCTGATACATTATAACCAATTTTAATATTTTTGGTTAGTTTTGGTTAGCCGTCAAAACTGGGTCGTTCAATCAACTATCGATTACTTTCGGTTCCGATACGTTATTACCAATTTTAGTGTTTAGGATAGTCGCCAAAATTGAATTGATCTGGGTTAGTTTTGTTTTAACTTACTTAATATCATTTTTAAGCTATTCCGATACGTTTTAGCCCGTTTTGGTACTTTTAGTTACTTTTGTTTTGTTTTGGTTAGTCTTTCAATCAAATTTTGGTTATTTTCAATTTATTTTAGTTATTGAATTAATTCAAGTTAGTCGTCAAAATTCGCTTAATTTTGGTTAGTTTCAACTTATTTTAATATTTTTAATCTGTTACGATACGTTTTAGCCCTTTTGTATGCTATTGGTTAGTTTTGGTTAGTCGTTCAATCGACTTTCGGTTAGTTTCAGTTAGTTTTAATTTAGTTTAGTAATTTGAATCGGTTCGGATACGTTATAACCAATTTAAATGTTTTTAATTAATTTAGGTTAGTCGCCAAAATTCGGTTAATTTGAGTTAGTTTCAACTTACTTTAATAACTTTAATCTGTTACGATATGTTTTAGCCTTTTTGGTGCTTTTGGTTACTTTTGGTTAGTCGTTCAATCGACTTTCGGTTAATTTCAGTTAGTTTTAATTTATTTAAATCATATGAACCGGTTCCGATACGTTATAACCAATTTTAAAGTTTTTGATTACTTTCGGTTAGTCGCCAAAATTCGGCTAATTTGGGTTAGTTTTAACTTACTTTCGTTCAATCAACCTTCGGTTAATTTTAGTTAGTTTTAATTTATTTTAGTCATTGGAACCGGTTCCCATACGTTATAACCAAATTTAATATCTTTGGTTACTTGCCAATATTCGGTTAATTTGGGTTAGTTTTAATTTACTTTAACATTTTTAATCTGTTCCGATACGTTTTAGTCCGTTTTTGTGCTATTAGTTACTTTTGGTTTGTCATTCAATCATCTTTCGGTTACTTTCAGTTAGTTCCAATTTATTTTAGTCATTTGAATCGGTTCCTATACGTTATAAGAAAATTTAATATTTTTGGTTAGTCGCTTAAATTCCTTTCGTTTTGGTTAGTTTTAACTTACTTTAATTTTTGTAACCTATTACGATAGGTACGTTTTAGCCTGTTTTGGAGCTTATGGTTACTTTTGGCCAGCTTTGGTTAGTCGTTCAATTAACTTTCGGTTGGTTTCAGTTAGTTCCAATTTATTTTAGTCATTTGAACCGATTCCGATACCTTATGATCAAATTTAAGTTTAAATAAACAAACTAACTAGCTGCTTAATTCTGCCGTTCTTTTCCCATTTTAACACATAAACATTAACTTATTTATATAACATACAAACCAAACAATATATACGCATAACGTCTATTTACCCAAACAACGAATCTTTTTCTATTTTAATTCCTATGAAAATTTATTGCACTCCGGCCCAGGTAAGCGCGTATGATTCGCATCGAGTTCCAACTGCGTGGTGTCCTCGCTTCACTGAGCTTCACGGAGAAAATTTGATTCCGTACCCCACTAAACGAGCCGAGTGTCGCGGCTATAGTTTTCTTTAGGCTATGACGTCGCCTAAAAATATCCAGGTTGAACAGAAACACTGGTGGCACTGAGTCGCCTCAAGGCCTACCTCCAGACCCCCCACACATTCCGGTTGGGCAGCCAGACGAGAAGAAGCAGAGGCAAGTCGAACGAGATTTGGTATTAGTGTAAAGGATCATTGAAATTTATTGTTATTTATGTTAATAGGTAGGAAATAACGCAATAGGTTATTATACTTCATAGATTATAAATAGTAATAGTAAGCACTTAGGCAATATTTGAACTGGTTACTATCGTATTGTGTATTTTTGCTGGATACTCAATTATAAAAGCATACCTAACAACATGTAATGATATTTTTGGAGAGTTAGAATAAATAAAGTGGTTCTTTTGAAATAACATGGTTCTCTTATTTTACATGGCGAACCTGCCAAAAGTTAAAAAATTTATTTTTTAAGTATCAACCACCCGTCAGGGTTTAAGTGAGGTTTGAAAATGGGCAGTACAAAGTCAAAAGATCAAAAAGTTGAGGAAAACGGTGTCGTCAACTCTAGTTTTATTGTGCAAGAGACAGAATATAACATTACCAAAGACGATGAATAGTTTCTGCGGTAGGACTCTTGAATAATAATACTAGGGGTAATTAGGACACTGCTTTTAGATGTTTCAAAATAATTTAATGAGATATTTTTCTCTACATATGCTTCGGCTTGATGAGGCCTTTATCAAGAGTAGTTGGATAGTATCCAACTACTCTTGATAAAGGCCTCATCAAGCCGAAACATATGTAGAGAAAAACATCTCATTAAATTATTTTGAAACATCTAAATGCAGTGTACTAATTATCCCTAGTATTATTATTACCAAAGACGTTAAGATTATTCTGTACCTGATCCTTGCCATGTTAACGACTGTGTTTGTCTTGAAGATATACAAAACCTACAGAAGAAATCTAAAAAGACAAATCCGAAGAGATCTAGCAGCTTCAGTGGCAAGTGTAACAGTAGCGGAAGCGTAAATTAAGCTGCAAATAGGGTTCTAAAGTTGAACCAATACCAGTATGGACTGTCTCCGACGATATTTTCAGCAATGTGTAACGGCATGTTACCGGTATATTTTAGATGCGAGTTGTGGCAGATTGCAGTGCAGAAGTGTCACCAAATATCAAGAAATGTTTTGACTATTAAACGGAAGCAAGTTGTAAGTAATTGCAGTATCTTTAGTTCGTAAGCGTCCAAGATATGTATACTTTTAAATATGGCACATAATCCACATAATTGTTATTTTTGTTTATATTTGATAGGTTGATAGATTTTTCTTTTTGTTCTGTTCATGTTGCTTTCAGGTTTGTCGTTATTATCATTTAAATGCAAAAGGAACACGAAGAGTTAAACTTACAGTTGTCAACGATTAGAGCAAATATAATAAAAGAATCAAAAAGAGTTTTGAAGAAAAATATTCCAAGCAACGAAGCGGTTAGGGTTGACGTTAGGGATCAACTAATTTTACTATTTAACGAATTTACAAGCATAATTAGCAAGTCATGGGATTCCTTAGATCGACTGAAGCAAAATCTTTGTAAGCAATACTTTTTTTACATTAGAGATAAAATAGTGAAATCTTTTCAAGCATTAAAAGTTAGGATCAAAATACCGCAAACTATTTTTGCAACAATTTATTTTAATATCATAGAGAGTGAAGACGAAAGTGACGAAGACGGTCAAGCTAATACAGTCATGGCAACCGCGACTGATTTTTTTAATTTAGCAAGTAAATTAGTCCCAAATCAATTCGACGGTAAATTTGACACGTTTCAGTCATTTCTGGATTGCTTGGAACTACTTAAACAAAATTCGACAAATCAGGAGACTAATGCGGTAGCTTTTATTAAAACTCGGTTAACAGGAAAAGCTCGAGATTTAATTACAAATGAACGAAATATTGATCAGATTATAAATAGGCTTAAAGACAAAATTAAGGGCGAGAGCTCACGTTTATTAACAGCTAAACTATTAAATTACAAACAGAATCATAAAGATTCGACTTCATACGGGGCAGAAAAAACTGCAAAAATCTTTTATATCGGAAGGTGTTCCAATAGAAGTAGCTGAAAGTTACACATTAGAAACTGCGGTTAAATCTCTTAATCAAAATTCCAATACCGAAAATACGCGATTAGGGTAAGGTCACCCAAAAGTACGCACTTAATATCTAAACCCAAATCAAACAAGCCCTATAAGCAATATTTATGTATTGACCATAGATATCAAATATCTTATATGTTAGCATTAACCAAACGAAAAATAAACATTCTTGAAAGTCTAAAACTAAATTTATGACGGATTTTTCAAAATCATGAGCATACGTACTCTTAGGAACAACACTTCGAAAGAGTACGCAGTGATGAACCTAAAAGTACGCACTGATAAATAAATAACAACGAGTAATAAAATCAATTTCGAAGAAAAATAAAAAACAGAAACAAACTTAAATTAAATATTATTCTTGACATAGGTCGCATAAAAAGGTACCGGTTCCCAGATAATCAGTACAATCTTCATGCCACCAGTTACCGCACGATTCACACCTTATCCAGTCTGATGTGCTATAATGTTCGTGGCATTAATGGCAGAGAATATTGTCCCCAGATTGGCGCATTTGTGTTGAAGAGGGCAATACATCTTCAGCAGTTGTGACAGTCTTCTTAAATTGCTTTTTTGGTAACATTTTTCCGTTTTGAAAAACGTTTTTTTACACTTGTAGCAGCTTTCTTAAATTGCTCTCTTGCTAACTTCTTTCCATTTTTTTGATGCATTTTTCTTTGTAGTTGTGGCAGTTTTCTTTTTTCCTATCCTTTTTCAATTTTCAAAAACTATTTTGGCATTGAAGAGTACGCGGGCGGTTACAAAGAGTGCGCGCGTACTCTTTGACTGCATACTCTTGAGAACATGAATTAAATAATGAAATTTAAAACATCCCTAGGATAGGCAACTATATTTCTATGGTAAAACATAGCCTAATATATGGTATTTTCAGGAAATTTTAACTGAACATGCTATTGCTTACGAAGTAGTCGACAATAACTATTAAAATATTAACTACGTATATCATTTACTTACGATTAGATTCCTTTATTTTTCGAATAACACGGTACTATTTGGCATGCACATTCCTTTGACTAAAGCAAGTTTAGCAGTGACTGTTGTTCCGGTCAGGGATTTTTAAAAGTAGTAAATAGTAACGTTGCGTACTCTTGGGAACTGCGTACTCTTAGGTGTTCTTACCCTAATAATTTAAGCCGGTACTTTCTCAACGGTCAATGACTGTCTGACGAAATTCATGAATGTCAGCTCAGATCCAAATCCAACTAATATTTTTCATTTTCATTAATCCAATCGGCGTAACTATCGTGGTCGAGGTGGTCAACATAGATCAGGGGGCAACAACCACCACTTCAGTAACAATACCCGTGGTAGATATAATTTTAGGAGTTCGGAGAGAGGTCGAATGAACCGGAACAATTATCCTGATAATTTTAATAATAACCGCCAAAATTATAATAATTATAATACTAACCGATCCTCGGTAAGATATGTCAACGCAGAAATTTCCGGAAAACCAATCGAGCCCCCAACCGGTTCGATTGGGGAAAATGCAAATGTAAATATCTTTAACTTATACTTTACACTTTCAAATTTCGTATTAGTTGATATAGATAGATATGGCTCGGTCGAAAAACGTACTATTAGTTGATACGTTAGCTCATATTTCTATTCTTAAGCGTGCAAAGGTTAATCCTAATCAGATAATCAACACTGCCAGCAGCAGCGAAATCAAGGGAGTAACCGATGGGTTAACTAAGTCACTGGGCGATGCAGAAACTATAATTTGGCTTGAACAGCATGGGCTACATCATAATTTTCATATAGTAGATGCTGACTTTCCCATTCCAGGAGATGGCATTTTAGGTCGGGATTTTCTGATTAAATATCAAGCAACGATTGACTATTCAAACTGGACCTTAAGTCTGCAGGTCGAAGAATCCAAATTTGTTATTCCTATGTTCAGTAGTCCTGAGGAAAATACTATTCATATTCCCCCTAGGTGCGAAGTCATAAGGAAACTCGATAGCCTGAAAAACGTTTCCCAGGATTTTATCGTCTTGAATAAGGAGTTACAGCCAGGAGTTTTTGTAGAGCGAACTATCATTTCAAGGGAAAACCCTCTCGTGAGAATAATTAATACGACATTTCAAAGAGTAAATGTAAATCTCTCTCAACTTGAAACGATGAATCTCAGTCAATTTAATAATATATAACATAGGTGTAGACTCTAAAAATCGCGAAGTACAATTATTTAACGAAATTAATCAAAATAACATACCACAATTTGTAAAACAAGACGTTTTAGCTTTATGTAAACAATTCTCAGATATTTTTGCTCTAAAAGCCAACAGTTATCCGGTAATAATTTCTATACTCAAAGATTAAAATTAAATAACACAAAACCTGCATATATTAAAAACTACAGGACCCCTAGAGTTTTGAACAACGAAATTAATCGACAAGTTGAAAAAATGTTGGACAATAATATAATAGAACCATCTTTTTCTGAATATAATAGTCCAGTATTATTAGTCCCTAAAAAATTCGCAGATGGACAAAAAGCTTTGAGGTTATGTATTGATTTTAATGGTCAATAAATCACTCATAGGAGATAAACTTCCTATAAATCGAATAGATGATATTTTGGATGAATTGGGTAGAGCTAAGTGGTTTTCGGTAGTTGACCTTAAGTCAGGTTTTCATCAAATACCGCTTCATGAATCATCAATCATCCCGCGATATAACTTCATTTAGCGTTGATAAGGGTTCTTTTAGGGTTACCAGGTTACCTTTTGGGTTGTCAGTTAGCCCCAACAGTTTGCAAAGAATGATGTCTATTGCATTTGCAGGTATCACACCGGAGAAAGCATTTCTCTACATGGATGATTTAATAGTTATAGGATGCTCAGAGAAACATCATCTGCAAAATTTAAAAAATGTCTTTGAAACGTGTAGAAAATACAACTTAAAGCTGAAACCACATGAATACGATATTTTTAGAAAGGAGGTTTGGAGGTTACTTATCTAGGTCATAAAATAACTGACCAAGGCATTTTACCTAACGAATCTAAGTACAATATTTTAGAATATTTCCCTCATGTATATAAAATCCCATTAGAGGAGTGCAATTATCGGAAAATTCCAGCGGTAATTGCACTGTAGAAACCGAATAATTGCATCATACGTATCTATAGTAATTCCATTGTAAACTTACGATGACAGCGACAATTTATAAATAACGTCAAAGTGAATATATATTGACATATTATTAAAAATGTCTCGTTTCGGATTAAAAAAAGTCGTATTTATGCGTCTATTTATTTTGTTTAAGTACAGTTACATGTACGTTTTTGTATTAAAAAAAGAATAAAAATGTATTTTTTAAAACCATGTCCTTATTCGGGAAATATTCCCCCGAATTACGCTCGTGCATCAAAATAACCAGATAATTTTGCATTCGAGCGTGTTGTCTTAGAAAAACTGCATTCGGTCATTTTCATATTTTTAAGAAAGAGCCCTCCACCTTCGGTGTCGGGCTCTTTCTCCAAAATATGAAAATAAACTCATGCAGTTTTTCGACAACACGCTGTCATGCAAAATTATCGGTAATTTTGATGCACTTGTGCAATTACTTCCGATAATTGCACTGTAGAAACCGAAAGAGCCCAGCGATAATTGCATCGTACGTATCTATGGTAATTCCATTGTAAACTTACGATGACGGCAACAATTTATAAATAACGTCAAAGTCAAGTGAATATATATTATTAAAAATGCCTCGTTTCGGATTAAAAAAATCGTATTTTTGCGTCTCTTTACTTTGTTTACAGTTACATGTACGTTTTTGTATTAAAAAAAGAATAAAATGTATTTTTTTAAACCATGTCCTTATTCGGGAAATATTCCCCCGAATTACACTCGTGCATCAAAATAACCAGATAATTTTGCATTCGAGCGTGTTGTCTTAGACAAACTGCATTCGGTCATTTTCATATTTTGGAAAATATGATAATGAACTCAAGCAGTTTTTAGACAACACGCTGTCATGCAAAATTATCGGTGATTTTGATGCACTTGTGCAATTACTTCCGAAAACTATCCTGTTCCAAAATCCGCTGACGAAGTAAAACGGTTTGTAGCGTTCTGTAATTGCTACCGTAGATTTATTCCGGACTTCGCAGAAATCACACATCCTCTAAATAAACTAACAGGAAAGAATACACCTTTTGTTTGGTCAGCAGATTGTCAAAATTAATTTTCATCACTAAAAAAAAAATCCTTAATAAGCCCTCAAATTCTACAGTACCCACACTTTAATAAACAATTCATTCTTACAACTGATGCATCAAATATCGCGTGTGGAGCAGTTCTCTCACAAAACGTCGACGGCCTCGAATTGCCCATTGCTTACGCATTTCGTACATTTACTAAAGGAGAATCACACAAACCAACTATTTTAAAGGAATTAACGGCAATTCATTGGGCAATAAAAAATTTTCGTTGCTATCTATATGGGCAAAAGTTTCTAGTTAAATCAGATCATCGGCCCTTAGTTTATTTATTTTCAATGAAGGATCCGTCTTCTAGATTTAGAGGAATTTGATTTTGAAATAGAATACATTAAGGGTAGCGAAAATGTAACGGCTGACGCGTTATCAAGGATCGATTCTGACAATTTAAGGGAAATTACAGAAACAACGTCACAAATTTTAGTTCTAACAAGATCAAAAGCAAAACTGGCGGCGCAAGTAAACGAAACGCTAACTAATTCAACCACTCCTAATTCAGTAATACAACCTAAAATCATAAACCTAACCACTTCAGAGTAGTTTGGTTTATGCTAAAATTTACGAAGCTTTAAATAACTTGGGTATATTAAAAATGCCCTTACTACAATTTAAGCTCGAGCATAAAAGCATAAAAATGCTAGTTTATTATAAAAATAAAATAAACATAAATATTACTCTTCCAATCATTAATAAGAATTTTTCGTTAGCGCAAATATTGTCTAAGCTTGAGGAAACAGCTAATGATTGCAAGTTTAAAAATATGCGACTTAGTTTAAATGACAAAATATTCACGAAGTGCACTATTAATACATTTAAGGCAGTAGGGCAAGATATATTAGGAAAATTATGAATTATACCTTTCTCTCCTCCCACGAAAATAATTGATAAAAAAGAACTATTTAACGTAATTGATAAATTTCACACCGATCCCCTATTAGGTGGTCATTGTGGACAAAAAAGATTATTGAAGAAATTAAAGTCATTATACCGATGGAAAAATATGTCTCGCGATATCGCTCGTTATGTCAAGCAGTGTCATAAATATCAAGTGAATAAAGCGGGTGATAAACGTATGGAACCGCTAACATTGACGCCTACGCCTCAAAAGGCATTCGATATTGTTTGCATCGACACAATTGGTCCCTTTCAAAAGTCAAATCAAGGCAATTCCTATGCTGTCACGATTCAGTGCGAATTAGCAAAATACGTTGTTATCACTCCAATTCCGAATAAAGAGGCAGCGACGGTGGCTAAAGCGATTTTTGAGAACTTTATTCTCATTATACTCGGCTTCGTCTCATAAATAAACAGTGTAGTATCCCGCATTCCATGCATATTGGCCACAAATTTTAAAGCAAACCTAAAAACGCTGATGCACATCCCTCACACCCGTCGCCTGCCTATATTACTAATCAGTCTCGTTTTTTGTGTATAGGCGGCTACACGCATCAGTATTTCGTCTCGTAAGACTGTTTTTTGAAGTTTTGTGTTACGGTTTGGCGGGTAGATCGGGCTTTTAAAATGAATAAATCCCGTTCGCGGTTTAGGAAAAGGCGTAGAAGTCCGTCGCCAGACCGGGGTAACTTTTCTGTTAGTGAAAATGAAAGTGTTTCGACTAGAATTTTAAGAAGTATTGAACGACGTTTAGATAGACTTGAGAGAGGGAAAAGAAGAAAAAGATCGACATCTCCTTCTTCTGAGGAATATTCTTCTAGGTCGTCTGATTCGGATAATGGCAGCGAACGTAGTGAAATTGCTGATATTCGAAGAATTGAAAATAATAGTATGTACTGTTTTATCTTATAGATATTTTACAAGGCTATTTGTTTATCCAGAGAGGCAGAGTTTTACAGGTTTTAAAAATTCTAATTGACTGTCGAGTTAATAATATCAGTCTAGGGTGACTGAGATAACAATTTGAAAATAACCATATTGTTTTTTGCCTAGGGTGGCTATACAATATTGGGAAGATAAATATTGTTTTTTGCCTAGGGTGGCAATACGATATTGTAAAATTAATATTTCCTATGCTGAGGCGAACTACCGTAATTTTTAAATATTATTACCTAGGGTGGTGATATATTAGTTTTTTCTTATTTTTTCTTTTTTCCCTCGGATATTTTCTCCGCTATCTACTGGTTTCTTGTTCTCAGGTGGCTCACCAAGAGACACTAATACCCAACAAGCTGCAAAAAGTGATGATCATATGCCAGCCCCTATTAAACAAGCCTTATCTCTCTTGGAGGAAGATGAAAAGCAAGAAAAATCTTTTTCTGATCCTATTCAACCAGAAATGGCTTCACGTTGGGTTAGAATTTTACAGTCTGGGTTATCATCAGAATCAAAGAGTGATTTGATTAAAAAATACCTCCCTCCGGAAAATTGTGTTGAACTGAATCCCCCAAAAATCAATATGGAAGTTAAAAAAGCACTTCCAGAAAATACAATTCGTCGTGACACTCGCCTGTCAAATCTTCAGTGCCAGAGAGGGGCCGCAACCTCAGGTGTCGCTAGGCTTATTACAGATATGTTAAAAGAAGGGGAGGGGGTAAATATGACGTATATCGAGTGTTTAAATGATATTGGTCGTTTACTTTGCGACGTTCATCACATGGAATCTGTTTCTCGTAGAGAATTAATATCTTTAAACATAAATAAAGATCTTAAGGACACCTTAACAGATACACCCATAACTGAATGGCTTTTTGGTAAAGACCTAGATAGCACTATTAAGATGGCCAAAGACCTCGACAAAGCTAGTGAACAACTAAAAATTCAGAAAAAGGGTACTGGAAATCAACCTTCAACATCAAGACAGGAAAACTTCAGACGTCCATCTTCAATAAAGAGGGGAACCTATCAGGGTGGACGGGTCTACCGTGTTCCCAGCAACAGAAGCAGGAAGCCTCTAGTTCAACGGTACAAAGCACAACAGTCGAAAAAACCATATCGCCATCAATCGCAGGGGGAGAACCGCAGACATCATTATTAGAGGTTAGTGAAACCTGTGGTCGATTAAAGCATTATGCTCAAATTTGGAAAAAATTTGCCATTAATGACCGAATTATATCTTATATTAAAGGCTTTAGCATACCCTTTTTTAAGGTTCCTGCACAACATTTCGTCCCCTCAGAACATAAGCTATCACATAGTGAAAAGTTAATTATAGGTGATATAATTCAAAAACTGTAAAAGAGGGCGCAATTTCAAGTGTTGAGTCAAGTGAGGGCCAATTCATTTCTTCTATCTTTACTATTCCAAAACCAGATAAATCTTATCGTTTAATAATAAATTTAAAATCACTCAATAAGTATATAAATGTTTCACACTTTAAGATTGAGGACCATAGAACGGTCTCTCGTCTACTTATACCTAACGGTTTTATGGCTAGTATTGATATAAAAGATGCTTACTATCATATACCTATCAAGAAATCCCATAGAAAATTTTTAAGATTTAGATTTAATGGATCCTTGTTCTACCTTTCGGCCTAAACTGCGCTCCATTTATCTTTACAAAAATCTTAAAACCAATTCTTGCTATGCTTAGAAAGAAGGGTTATTTATCTGTGGCGTTTTTAGATGACTTACTACTTTTAGGAAAGTCACAGGTAGAATGTGAAGATAATATAAAAGAAACTATAAGCCTTTTAGAACAGATGGGTTTTTTGATAAACTATAATAAGAGTAATCTTATTCCAGGTCATATTTGTCAATATTTGGGTTTTGTTTATAATACAACTGATATGCGGTTATATTTGCCAGATAAAAAACGTTTTAAAATAATTGCGATGTTAACAAGGTTTCAGGCATTAAAACAATGTAAAATTCGAGAATTCTCAAAATTTATTGGCACCTTAGTTTCTGCTGCACCAGCAATTAAATATGGTTTTTTGTACTTAAAGCTCTTCGAAAGAGAAAAATATCTTGCACTGTTAAATTCTAGAAATAATTATGATGCAAGCATGTATATATCCCCCACTTTATACTCCGATATTACCTGGTGGTTAGACAAAATACCAAACGGTTTTAATACAATCCGAACAGACAGTTTTGAAGTTGAAATTTATACCGATGCCTCGGGAACCGGATGGGGGGCTGTTTGTGATAATAGAACTACTTTTGGTTTTTGGTCTGAAGACGAGAAAAAATACCACATTAATATTCTAGAGTTATTAGCTGTATATTTCGGCCTAAAATGTTTGGCAACAAAGAATTCGAATTGTAATATTATTTGCAGGGTAGACAATACGACTGCCATATCAGTTATAAACCGGATGGGAAGTGTTAGATTTCAAAAGCTTAATAACATAGCTCGAAAAATATGGTGTTGGTGCCAGAAGAGAAATATTTACATTTTTGCCTCATACATTAATACCAAAGACAATGTTTATGCTGATCAAGCGTCTAGGCAAATTCATAAAGAAACTGAATGGACCCTTGCTGATTATGCATTTGATAATATTATACATAAATTTGGAAACCCAAATATTGATTTATTTGCAAGTCGCTTAAATAATAAATGTTCGAAATTTGTTTCATGGTTGAAAGACCCAGAGGCTTTTAAGGTCGATGCTTTTACCCTAAATTGGACTGATCTTGATTTCTATGCTTTCCCTCCTTTTTCAGTAATCCTAAGAGTCTTACAAAAGATTATTAAGGACAAAGCAGAGGGAATTGTAGTGGTGCCTTTTTGGGTCTCTCAACCATGGTACCCATTGTTCAAATCATTATTAATAACAGAACCATTAATTTTTGAACCCACGAACATGTTACTTTCTTTTAGCGGAATACCTCATCCACTTTCCAAAAGCCTTTCCCTGGTTGTAGGGAAGTTATCCGGAAAGCGCTCTTACGAGGAAAGGTTCCTCAAGACTCTGTAGACATATGTATTTCTTCTATAACAGAATCTACTCTAAAACAATATTCGGTAGGTCTCAAAAATTGGTGGCAGTTTTGCATTTCTAACCAATTTAATCCCTTCGAGGTAACAGTGACAAAAGTTATGAGTTTTTTAACTAGCCAATTTAATAAGGGCGCCTCCTATGGCACGCTTAACTCTTACAGAGCTGCCATTGGCCAAATAGCAGGCCCCGAAATAGGTTCGGATTTCCGTATTAAAAGGTTCTTTAAAGGTATATTTTCTAAAAAACCACCGCTGCCGAGATATGAAAATATTTGGGACCCTAGTATTGTTCTAACTTATGTAAAATCTCTCGAAAATAATACAGTTTCTCTTGAAATGTTAACCAAAAAACTGGTTGTTTTACTGGCCCTATCTACTGGTCAACGAATTCAGACATTAAGTTTAATAAAAATTAATAATATTTTAATTCGTTCTGATAAAATAGAAATTAAAATTGTTAATAGATTAAAAACTTCGGCTTTAAATAAGCCCCAACCATTTCTTATTCTTCCATTCTTTAATACGGATCCCCAAATATGTGTAGCTAGGGCTCTAATTAAATATTTAGAAAAGACCAAAGAATTACGAAATTCATGTAAAACCCTTTTTATTACCTACAAAAGACCCCATCATCAAGCTACCACCCAAACGATTAGTAGGTGGATAAAAAATATCTTACAGGCAAGCGGGCTGGATACAAACCTTTTTAAGCCTCAAAGTACAAGGCACGCCTCAACCTCTTCAGCAGCTCGCGCGGGAGTAAATTTTGATGCCATTCGATTGGCAGCGGGCTGGTCAAAAAACTCAGAAACTTTTGCTAGGTTTTATAACAGACCAGTGATAGATAATAAGGAATTTGCCCAATCTGTATTACGTTCTGTTTAAAAATTATACTATTGGTAGGGACCTATACCTGTTAACTAGTTTTTTTTTCTTCTTTTTTTTTGGAAGTTTTGTTGTTACAATAACAATAAGTTCTAATAATATTATAGATAATATTTTTTTTCCTATATGTTGAAATTTGTAATTACATTATCACACTTACTAAAAGTAATATAAAAATTATTATATGTCTGGCTTTTATCTAGACTAAAATATAAAATGCTGCAACATGAGCTTTAAACATCTACACTGTTTATTTATGAGACGAAGCCGAGTATAATTATAAGATCAAACGAACTTACCTTAAGTGATGTTCGATCTTAATTATATGAAGGCTTCGTCGAAATAAATAAAGTCCCAGCCCCTCCCAAATAAAAATAAAATGAATATTAATACCCATGAACACATGTTGCAACATTTTTATATGGCTTTAAAAAGACTGATTAGTAATATAGGCAGGCGACGGGTGTGAGGGATGTGCATCAGCGTTTTTAGGTTTGCTTTAAAATTTTTGGCCAATATGCATGGAATGCGGGATACTACACTGTTTATTTATTTCGACGAAGCCTTCATATAATTAAGATCGAACATCACTTAAGGTAAGTTCGTTTGATCTTATAATATATGGCCCTATGAAGGATGTCAGAACGGACATGGGCACTGAATATAAAAATTAACTTTTTAAAAATCTTACATCACTAATAAATACTAACCGTAAAACATCTACTGCTTATCATAGCCAATCAATAGGATGCGAACATAATCACCGCGTTCTTAATGAGTTCATGGGAATGTATGTAGACAAAACGCTTTGCGATTGAGATATATGGACGAAATATTTCGCGTTTTGTTCACAACCCCAAGTATTTATCATAATTACACTCCCTATGAATTAACTTTTGCGAAGAAAGCCGACCTTCCTGAATTTCTGAACAGCTGTGGAGTAGATCCACTATATAATCTAGATGCTTGTGATAAGGAAGTGCGTTTTAGGTTATAGACAGCTCATAAAAGAGCTAAGGAAGTTCGTGACAAAGCAAAATGCGATCGTAAATCATACCTTGATCCAAAATCAAAGCAATTAGCACGTAATCCTGGAGATTTAGTACTACTATCAAATGAAGATCGTCACAAACTAACCCTTGGTATGACGGTCCTTTGTCCATCATATCAGTACAAGGTTCAAATTGTGTTGTAAAGGATAATAAATGCTATTCATAAAAATAGGCTTAGGAAATATTATGTAAACTGATGAATAATATGTATTTTTTTGTGTGTGTAATTTTTTAACCTATTACTATAGAACATATTGAAGAAAATACATTGTTTTATGTAAGTATGTGATATAAATTGTAAATTCGAGTTGGAAACATTTTTAGCTTAAGACTTTGTTATATTTCCTATGGTTTTATATATTTTCGTTCAGAATAGTATTCATTTTATGTCTAGGAAATCTGAAAACCAATGCAGATAAACAGTGATATCAGATGACGCCTTGTAAGCGAAAAAGATACTTTATCCTAATAGAAATTTTGCAAATTTCATCATAAAATTTTATAATATTATAAGGTAGTAACTTAACTAAAAATAACAAAGATTGTAAGGTGTAACCCTGTATACACGTAACTTAGTTATTTTAAGGTATTTGACTGTTGCTGACTAAACTTTATAAATATGCATTTATTTTCGAGACAATGCCCTTCACAAGTGGCCATAGTGAAGGTCATTCTCTATTAAAGGGAGGTGTAAAGGATCATTGAAATCGGACATAATTATTGTATTTATGTTAATAGGTAGGAAATAACGCAATAGGTTATTATACTTCATAGTTTACTTACATTAACCTTACAAATAGTAATAGTAAGCATTTGGGCAATATTTGAACTGGTTTCTATCATATTGTGTATTTTTGCTGGATAATCAATTATGAAAGCATACCTAACAACATGTAATGATATTTTTGGAGAGTAAGATTAAATATAGTGGTTCTTGGGAATTAACATGGTTCTCTTATTCTACATTAGGATTGCGGGCCTTCACAAGTCAGCACCACAGGTATACCTCGACGCAAATCTCAATACACACGTTGGGATTTTCTTCGAGGCCGGCTGCGCCGGTCGCCTCAAGGTTGGCCTTCGGATTTACCGTTGCGTGTGGCTGTGGAGCCGCCTTTAGCCAATATTGGGCTTAATTAAATACGTTTTGCTGATTAAGTTTAAAAGTTTCACGAACTATTTTTATAAGAGTCGACGTGTTGTAGTGATCATCGACTATTTACACATTTTCAGAATATTTTTGCATGTAATACTGCCGTTATTACCGATTTTTCGACGTTAAAACCATTTAACCACTTAAACTGGCAACTGAAAATAAATAATGGACCATCGTGCGTTTGTTACAGCTGTTGCTGACACTCCTGCTCTAAATATGCCGGGATATAATATATTATATGTATAATATCTCAAAATTAGATACTTATATGTTGTGCAATCTTAAATTATCATATTCAATTCTTTGATAATATTTAAATTATTTATAAAATATTACTAACTCCCGATTCGTCGGCCCACATGGATATCGTTGTTTTGCAATATTATCAGTTTACTGAAACTGATGGCAGACGGTAAACAATCAGTTAAAATCGTTTCTATTTTTTTATATCTTTTTAATTTGTTTACAAGGTGTTTAAACCATCCCATTCGTCGGTTCACGTTAATATCTTCGTTTTGCAACATATCAATCAAATGAAACTGATGGTCGACGGTAAGCACTCATCCCGAATCGTTAATATTCCTTTACACTTGTTTAATTTTTGTATAAGGTGTGTTAACCGCCCGATTCGTCGGCCCATGTGCACAACGTCGTTTTGCAACATTATCGATTGAATGAAACTGACGGCCGATGGTAAACAAACAGTCCAAATTGTATGCGTTTCTTTGAACTGTAAATTGCGTCGGTGGAATATTTGCAACCGTGTCAAAAACGTCGCCCAGTGATATAATCATCCATATTTCATCGAAATTTAATAACATTGTTAAACGCCCGACGGTAAACCATCATGCCATATTCATAAAAAAATTGCACTTTGAATTTATAACCAAAAATTTTTCTAACTGTGAAAACCATCGGCTTTTGATATTTTTTGCTACCACATAACATAAATAGATGATCGCCATGAACGCCCGACAGTATACAATCATACCATAATAGTCGTTTTTTTTGCAATAACAAATTGGTTTTTGGCCAATTTATAACCACGCGAAACGTCGGCTGATAACTGTCCGCCGGACTTTTTTTTCATTAACTATCGTCTAAAGCAGTAAACAATCATGCCAAATCGCAACTTTTTAATACACTTTCGCATCAACATTTCGAATATTTCTGCACGAAAGAAAGCTCCAATTTTAACTTTGACATCACGCAATAGCACCCCATGCACGAGCGGATTATCCGTACAGTTCAGATATATAGAGATTTGATTCGACAGATTCGGATCGGGCGAACTAAATCTTTGCTTGTCTACTAATTAACATTCCAAGCACGCGTGCCGAATCTTCATACAGGATTCGAGGTATCAGATCCATCCGTTAGTGGTGAAATCCTACATTTTAGACAAATTTGATATGGCGCGTGGTATTTTAGGTGAGCGAAAAGATCTGGCCGTGGCAAAGAGAGATTTAGAGATATATGCGAAGCAAGACACGGATGGTTATTGTTTGTGCTGGCATCATAGTGGTTTCAGAATATCTACGCAAAAAGTGTGATAAGAAAGTGGGTCAGGAATTGGTTATCGCGACGATATCAAAATTACATATTGACTATTTAATCTTGTCACCATGAGGATCCCAAAATATACCTAATGTTTTATTATTACCATCATTTTCTCCAATACGCAATACACTAACCGGTAAATGTTCATTTAGTAAAAACTGATTTAAGATATTTACATCATTACACTGCCATTTCCGTAATTCAAATCCTGCACTTGGTAGAATTTTAGATATACTTTTCTGGAGCTATATTCATTCTTCGCCAGAATCTGCTCCTGTCAGCAGGTCCTCAATATAAAAACTATTTGCAATTATTTTACTTTCCTTAGGATACTTTAATTCATGATCTTTAGACAACTGTAAAATACATCGAACCGCCAAATGTGGTGCAGACGCGCATCCATATGTGACCGTATTTAGTTCATATAATTTTATGGGTTCATTTTTACTTGATCTCCAAAAAATTTTCTGATATTCTTTGTGCTTATCCTTTATTAAAATCTGACGATACATTTTTGAAATGTCAGACGTCATTACATACTGAAATTTTCGAAATTTAACTAATATTGAAAATATATCGTTCTGTAATGCAGGTCCTACAAACTGCACGTCATTTAATGACAACCCGGAATCGGTTTTCGCTGAAGCCTCAAAAACAACACTATATTTTGTAGTAACACTCGTTGACTTAATTACTACGTGATGTGGCAAAAAATATCCTGTATTTAAATTTTTGGAATTTAACTCTATCTATGTGAATCTCATTTTCCTGAAGGTAGTATAATAAAAAGTACAACAATTCAAGATTCAAAAACAGGTAAGTTTTTTACAATAGATTTACTAAAATCAAGGTTAAAAGAAGGTTATATACTATCTAGTTTTTTAAATTGCCCTAGTTATTTATCAAAAAAAGGTCAAAATACGGCCAAGTAAACGAGTTAATTTTGTCAATTTGTAAAACTTTATTGTCTCAAATTTTAATAAATGATCATCATGTTCAAGATATCAAAGATGTATTGCCGTTAATTACATATTTAGGTGGACCATTAAAAAAAATAAAAAAAAATCGATACATTAACGAAGTAGGCTATACAGGGTGAAACAAATTCGCTTCTCACTATTGGGATCTTGTAAACGGTAAGAGATATAGCAAAGTTTAAATTGGGGCAAAGTTGCGCAATTTAAAGTTCATCTATATGCCATTGAGAAATTTAGAAAATTCCGACTACTTCCGGAGATATCCGTAATAAACCGAAAATCAGCTATTTTACTTTTATTTTTTCCTGACTTTATTTCACGAGCTAATATAAAATTAATTTAACATTATTATTGTCACTTTTTCTCCTTTATAAGATGACAGTATCAAATTTTAAATCTGATGCTTCGTGTCCGGGCCCCCATCATCAACTTCATTTTTTTAAATACGGACCTGGATTTTTTATTTCATTATTTGTTCCCCCAAACCAATGATGTATCACACTTGTACAATAGCGGTAACAAATATTCTAATAAATGAAATCAGGTCAAGAAAGATCGCCCCATCTCTGTCTAACACATTATCTATTACGGAAAAAATCTAGATTTGTTGATTTATTGATAAGTGTAATACATCGTTGGTTTAAGGAAGACCAAAGGCTTCTAAAAAATTAAATAAAAAATCCAGGTTCGTATTTAAAAAAATGAAGTTGATGATGGGGGTCCGGACACGAAACGTCAGATCTAAAATTTGATACTGTCATCTAATAAAGGAGAAAAAGTGGCAATAATAATGTTAAATTCATCTTATGTTATCTCTTGAAATAAAGTCAGGAAAAAATAAAAATAAAGTAGCTGATTTTTCGGTTTATTACGGATATCTCCGGAAGTAGTCGGAATTTTCTAAATTTCTGAATGGCATATCAATGACCTTTAAATTGCGCAACTTTGCCCCAATTTAAACTTTGCTGTATCTCTTACCGTTTACAAGATCCCAATAGTGAGAAACGAATTTGTTTCACCCTGTATACCTACTTATCTCGCTACCTATACATGCATAAATATTTTTTATAACTAAACATGTTTACTTTGGGACTTATTTCTTATTTCTTTAAATGTTTAATGTATTTTCATAGCTTGTGTACCATAATATATTTAGTTTTTTTACCTAAACATTCACTTAACCACTATGCACTATGTCAGGCTCGATGTTAGGTAACTGAAATTTGAAGCTGAATAACATGCATTATAGCTACTAAAGCTTATTTTTTTAATCGAATTTTCTTATTATTTTAAGTAATAATAATTAAGAAGAGGTGTGGACATGGGCGTAGACAGGGAGGGCCAGGGGGGGGGCCATGGCCCCCCTGGGAATTTAACCGACCCATGACTTTTGTGTAAAAATTGGGCGTGGCCCCCCAAAATTTTCGGCTCCAAGTGCCACTACTGCGGCCTTGTCTATGGTTCGCCCCCCCCTGAGAAAAAATCCTGTCTACGCCCATGGGTGTGGAGTAGTTCAGTATATGTATTTATGTGTAACATTTTTTTCAGTACCTAGTATAATTTTTTTTATTATACAGCGTTTTTTAAAATAAGTTAATTATTGATAAGTTTCATAAATATGTATGTATCTCCTTATATGATTAAAATTAAACCGCTTAAATCGATGACGTCACACGACAAGCACTAAGGCCTTGTTATTGAGTCGGTTTTGGTTCTTGTCCCAGAGGTAATATTGTTAAATCAATAATGCAGATTTCGTTAAATAAAATAAAGCATGGCGTAGACCTACAATATATGAGCCAAATTATGTAGTGCGATTTAGGGAATATTTTCCTAAAATTATTTGAAATGCATGTTAATTATATGAGGGGTATATGTTACGTACCGTTTACGTTCTAGTTAACACTTTCGCGGGTCGTTTCAAAGAGTACCTATATGTTGTACCTAAAATGTAATGTTTTGTTTAGTTGTTTGATGCGTGGTAAATGTGTTTTAAATTGAGGCTATAATGTTTTAAGGTTATTTTAAAATGAAAACAATCATTCTTTTTTTATTGGCGGGTATAATCATTTATAAAAACTAACAGAAAAAGTTCGTATGCAATATAAGCATAATTATGAAAATTTAGGGTAATGAACTCAAGCAGTTACTTGACATTTAACCGATTATCAAAAACTATATGTTTATTTTCAATTATCAGCGTTTTCATAGAGGTGAATGGTAGCTTTCAAAGGATGTAGGACGTAATGGAGGATTATCTGTGCATCCCTTGCACCTTACTGAAGTTTATTTTCTAACACTGTTCTTCCAGCATTGCCTATAACGTAGAAAGTAAGTTTTTCTTTTACACCCTTTAGGCGCAGGTACTTCCTCAGAAAAACAAGTGTCTGTTGTGTGGCATATTGATGTGATGGGCCTGGGACCAGTTCGACAATTGGGATCGAACTACTAGTCCTTGGTCGGCCTGCTGGAAGATGCAGCAAACTCTGGATTATATTATCTAAAATTTAGAAATGTTTCCTTAAGGTAAAACTTTTTGCAAATATAATAAGCATTCCGAATACATACAACAGATGAAAACGAACTTTTTTATACGAAAGTATTGTTGTACGAGGCGAAGAATAATACTTAACCATTTGATCAGAACGGTCCACACTCGATAGGTTTTTATTGTAATCAGGAGTTATTTTGGGATTTCTTTTCATCTGGCCAAATTTATCAGAAACCTTTATTAGTTCAGGATTCTTGGCAGTGGATGAAAAACCATTCTCTTATCTTTCCATTTTGATACATATATGTCTCCAGATCTCATCCAAATCTGCTCCCATTTTTGAAGCTTAGACGCAACTGCTGCCTTTGGATTGCCCTTTCTGTTTTTGCGAAGGGTTCCAGTTGTGTGCGTCTTGTGGATCAGCAATTCTTGGGATAACATAACTGAATTATAACAGTTGTCCATATAAATATGATGTCGAAGATCCTAGTAAGGTGCCAATAATATTTTGCCAATGAGGTTAGTTTTTCCCTAACTTCATCTAAGTCGCTCTTTCTCTGATAAACTTCAATATTTAATACGTAACTCAATTCAAAACACTTTATTCCGAAGCGTGCTTTTTTGTTAGAGATATATTGACGAAAGCTTAATCTACCACGGAATAATGAAAGCGATTCATCCAATGAGTTTTTCATATGGTTTGTAGGATTCCTGGAAGTTATTATTTACTAGCTTGACCACGTCGGAAATTTGTCCTAACTTTGTTTTACTTTACTTGCTTATCTGTGTCCAGGCTGTTATAACAACTAAGGGGCCTTAGCAATTGTCCAAAGCGGCGGCGCACACACATTGTGTAGGGAAATATGGAACTGTAGTATGAGCAGTTGTTGCTGAAACTATGTCTAATATTGGGTGATCCAGTTTGCGCTTGTAATAAGCACCGTCCCAAAAACTTAAAAATTTCTGTTTTATCAGTGGAACTGTAGCATGCACCTGTACCACTAAGATACTAAAAAGGTCTATTGAAGTCACATAGGTATTGGTAAACAATATTAGCATATCAATTATTTCATCTGAAAAAATTTGTTTGAATACGTCGAAACGAGAAGAATTGGCATCGACGTTTCCTGGACCTGAATTATCGAAGTCAAACTGAGGGATGACTTTCGAATCTTCGTGCCACATATTTGCTACGTTAGTAGAATGTTCGTCTTCATTAATATTCATATTTTCTTCCTCTTCTCTGCTCTCGGCCTCCTCTATTTTAACTTCGCTGACTATATTCGCTTCAGAATTATCATATCCAGAACGTAATCTGGATTGCGACTAAAAAGCACATCGTCGCGGAATTCCTCCGGCTCTCAATCTGAGACTCCAATAATTGTTTATTTTCATCTTCGCTTTCTTTAGACATATTCTCGTCATGTGACTTTTGCAAATGGTTTTGATCTTTTTCGTACCAAGACATAATCAAAAATCAAAACATAATACGTATTCCGAAAGATAAATCACATATTAGAAGAAATACACAGTATAAAACCTAAAAAATACTCACCACTTATATTTTTCAACACAAATCACAGAGTAATGCAAGCCTGTGCGCTCCGAACGATAGTTATTTGCCGAGTAATGAGAGATAAATGCTATTCTAAACAGTTGTAGCAGTCAAAACAATACAGGAACCAACATGCATAAAACTGCGCACATGCTGCCGTTTACAGGACCATTTTAATGTAAACAGAGATTCTGGTATGGCAAATAAATTGAGAAGGTTTTAACCTATTTGAAATTAATGACGGCTCGAGCCGTTATTTGCTTATCACAGAAAATGGGATCCCTGCTCAAACCGTCATGCCTCTCACGCAAGGGAAAAAATATTATGGCTTTGATTCTACTGTCCATGAACTTGCTACATTAAGTATATGGCGGGTATGATCTTTTATAAATGAAACAAAAAGTATTACAGTTAAATCTCATTCAAATTAAAATTTCATTTTCCTAATTTATGTTTTTGTGACACCTACTTGCTCTGCGATTATTTTGTTCATTACTGCATTATCGTGTTATAAATCTGTGTCATAGCTTGTATGAAATATTGTTGTAAACCGACTCAGCGACTAGAGTCTGCAAATCATAGTTCGGAGTAGTTATAAAACGCACATTATTTGTTTTATTTTGGTAATATTGTTTACATGTTTCACATTTTTGCAGTGCTCGACCATGGATAAGGAAATGTGGGTGAATGGGTATTAACCTAGGCGAAAATTGTCTGTACACCTTACAATTGCCGATGATCAGGTGATTATTGCCAATGACAAGGAATATCTCAAATGCATGGCGCGCAAAGTACAGGGAGAATACAAAAAATTAACATACAAAAAACAAAATACCTTCCAATAAGAGCAGAGACATCAAACATCCAATTAGAAACGGATGAAGTTGGATGCTGTGAGGCATACACGTACTTGGGAGTGGAATTCGATACAACAGGGAAAGATGATCGAGAAATCAGAAAACGAGTAACACAGGTCATAAAAATAATTGGATGTCTGAACTGAATACTTTGGAGTCAGAAAATTGGAAAGAAGCATAAATATAATATATACGAAACACTGATAACGAGTAGTATGATTTATGGCGCGGAAACATGGCGAATTACAGAGAACAATAGAAGGAAGCTGGAAGCGACTGAAATGGATGTGTTTAGACGGACATTGCAGATAAAGTCCATTCAAGGCTATTGCGCTGTTACGTCAGAATTTCTGACGTCAAAAGAAAAGATCCGTACGTCTTAGATAGACCCGTACTTTATTCTTTACACTAGCGAAAAGATGTCTCTGTACCTGTTTTCTATTCCAGAGCACGTTCCGTTTTTATCAATTTTACATACTTATTTTCCGTTTTGCAAACTGCTACACTTTATTTCTTAGGAATTTTAATAATTATGAAAATTATTATACTCTCATAAATAGCTTATTACCTACTAATCGTGCGCCGATATCCTTTGATATGGGAAAGGCAAAAACCAACTTTTTCAAATTTTAGAAGAGAGCTATGACAATATTGTTTTAAACGTCTGGGCATCTGAATAATACTTTTGACAGTTCGTTTAATTTAAAATAATAATAATATGCTTTTTATCGTCTAAAATCCGTTTAAAAACGATTTTAAATGGCAAAATTGTATAAAACTCCGAAAATCCGGACTTTTTTAGGCCGATAGCCATGGCTTCGGACGAATTTGTTGTGGATTTTGAAGCGAAAATTCATTTTAAATTCAACCGTCCATTAAAAATAAGCTGTGCTATGAATCCAAATACACTGCGAATATAATAATTAAAAAATTATACTTTTGACGGTTCATTTAATTTAAAATACGGTTTTTTATCGTCTAAAATCTATTTAAAACGATTTTAAATGGCAAAATTGTATATAATACCGCCCTAGCGGCTAGAATTGGTTTGCGCATATCCGTCTCATTTGCCGAGATTTGTCCTCATATCACCGCGTAAGATGTTTACACATCAAAAATACATTTTTTCTAGAGATATCATTTTTTAGTATTATCAAATAAATAAAAAAAAAATATATTACTTACATTGTGCACAGCTTTCCAGGGTAAAAGTGGCCTACCAGCATCTTTTTCACGTGTGAAATAATGCACTAATTTTAAAATTAAAGCTTGCTCTTTCTCACTGAACCGGTGGGGCATCTCAAAACGATTTTTTATTAGCAATTATTAGCGTAAAACACAAACCAACTACCAACAAATCAATAAATGAATTAAATCTGTTATTTTGGTAATGATATTTTGACAATGACGCCAATCGATGTCAAAGATTCCAATTTGACGGACCAATTTAGTACATACGTTCATTGCATAAAGAAAGATGGAATGATAACAGCGCAATAGACTTGAACGGACTTTACACGAAGGGAAAGAGTAAGAAATGGTGATGTACGACAACGAATGGGAATAGATGGATTAATAACAACGGACATTGAACGAAAACAATTGATATGGTACGGACATGTACAGCGAATGGGTGAAGAGCGGCTACCGAAAAGAGTTATGCAATGGGTACCACCAAACCGAAGAAAACTAGGAAGGCCAAGGAAATCCTGGAAGGAAGGAATCACGAAGGCCATGAGCTCAAGGGACCTGAGAAAGGGCCAGTGGAACGAAGGAAATATGTGGAAATTGGGCATCGGACAACGTCGTAGGCCGTTTTAAAACCGATTTATACATATATAT
>MU184095.1:33439-47740 GCA_016904865.1 Pissodes strobi | reverse complement strand
GGAAGTTTAATCCTACGCTGGTCTAAAGTTTTAAAATTTAAATATACATACTGCAATTTTTTTAGGGGGAACACTTTGGGTTATATGAACAAGCTAATTTTGTTTCTCTATATACAGGGTAGTTGTAGTTAGTTTATTAGTGCGATGAAGTAAAATACACACGGAAATAAAAAGTTTAGCATATACAGAGGTGCATATTCTAAAAATATATTCCAAATTACAGGGTTCGCCAAAAAAGCGGGGCGGCATGAAAGTTATTTTCTATTTGCGTTCAAAATGAATTCATTTCGACACCTAAAGGAGTGCTGAAAAGAACCGGTTTTCGACACTACTTTTTAATATTTTTTAAACTTGATTGCACTGATATTAACAAAATTATTTATATCAAGGCCCACTTAGCAAAAATTGGGACACCGCGCACCGCCTTGAAAGAGATCTCTAGTAGTAAGGAGTCACAAACCTCAGGATGACCGCGCAACTGCTCTTAATCTTAATTCTTCCTGGGTAATATTGTTTTTCACTTACATTTGGATATAAAATTGAAACTTGATTACCATTAAATATGTTTTCAAACCCAGATGGCGCGCGCGCGATTTCCAATTGTCTATTAATTTCTACCAACCTTAAAATAAAAAAGTTTCATGGAAATAAAAAAAAAATCTTTCATTAAAAAACTTTTAGAATAGAAAAAATAGCATAAAATACACGTTTTAAAAGATATTTAGCTCATTCGCACGTTAAGGTCGTTTCCTAATTTAGTGCTCGTGCGAAAAAATATGATCTTTAAAACTAGTAGGTATCTTAAAATACTATTTTAATACAATTATACTAATCTAATATTTATTTGAAATCATTATTTATTTAAACTGTGCGTATTTTCCTAATGTTTCATAAATAATTATTGAAATATATTTGTCAAATATCGGTATAGATACTGAATACTCTCTGGTGCGTTCTCGGGTGCGTTTCTAAACAATCGCCAAAATAAAAAAAAAATCAGCAGAACAGGGGAAATGTTAGATATTTGTTTCACATTAAATTATACAGACTATTTTATAATTTTTATATATTTTTAGCTATTGTGCGATATTTCGCCTCTTTGTTGGAAAATAAATATCTAGCGTATGTTCTAAAAGTTTTCGGAGACATTTTAGGTTTAGTTCATTTATCGCAGAGTTAGTCAAGTTGCTATTGGAATGCTAACTTTAGCATTCAACTTGTGTGGAAATTGAGGTGGGGGTGCCACAGGTTATGTCTTCTAATGCCAAGATGTATTTATTGCCCATTAAAATTTAATTAGGTCTATGTTGGGTTTACCTTACTAATTATTTTTTTTTTCTTAATTTTGGGTAAGCCTTGGGTTAGTTTTGGTTAGTAGATTACCTTCTCTTGAATCCTGTCGAAGTTATTTTAAAGGACTGAATAATTCAATAGTGTCTGATTTATTTGTGCATGTATTGTGTCTAAGTATATGTGTTTTTGTGTAGTAAAGAGTTTCAACACTAGTTGCAACACTAGGTTTAAAAAAGATTTTCGATATTCAAGATTTATGCTTGAAATCACCAGAAAACTTAAAATTTTTTAGGAATTAAACTTTTTAATGCGCTTACAGAGGGTATCCTAAAATATTGCAAAGTTTAGAACTAAATTAAAAGAATACTTGTTAATAAGACTCTGTATAGAGTTGATGAATGTTTGGATGTTTGAATAGTCTTGAACTACCTACTTAGTCTTTAAATATTTGCCTACATTTATACTAAGTTTAATTTTCTACGTAACAACTAAAACAATACTCGTATCGGTAACCAATTTAGTATCATCAGAAGGTTTGTTTGGTTGGTCAGCTGATGATGCTAACTTGGCTAGCGAAGCGTGCGTTGAATATAAATGTAAAATTGTTTTGGTGTTACATGAAGAACTAAACTTCTTAGTGGTTCACACCAAAGGTTCCAACCTAACTTTAGGACTACATTTCTACTGTGATGTCTCATTAGTGGCATCAATTACTGAAGATTCCTATACAATCATAAAAATTTTCCTAAAGGAAGATAAACTACCCATATTTATTTATTTAGCAATTAAATCAGAGTACATAATTAAATGCCAGTTTTGACTAGTACTGTTTAATAAGGGAAAGTTCCTATGCGCAATATTGTTAGAATTTTTAGTCCCTAAAATATTTCCATTTCAACAATTTACCCGACATATAAATTCTGCCAGGAAGGCATACCATACATAAATTTATCGACATTGGAAGACCGAGTGTCGTGCTCGTTCATGATTGGTTCAAAGTGAAGTGAACAAGTTGGGAAAGCCGTTGCGCAAGTTTGGCCGAAGATACCATGTTTTCCGATTTTTTTTTTATGTGTGTGCCACAGGCCACGGAAGGCTAAGACATATAATATACCCGTGAGGGTACCGCGTGACCTCTTATATGGCTGTAATGACTAAACTAAACAATTAGATGTAAAAATATTAAAAAATACATTAAAAAAAATGGCAAAATTCAAAACATAATAGGATTCACAAGTGCAAAAACAATGTGGGATTTTTTTGTCAGCCAGTGCACCATGGGTGATTTGTTGACGACTTCACGGAAACTTTTTGATCCAATGTCGAGTGATAGTGATATCGGGCATTGTCTAAGACAATCACTGAATTTCGGGGTATGTAAGGGACAAGCTTTTCTGTCAGCCATTTTTTTCAATTTTCTTCATTCATTTGTTCTTGTTAATCGCCAGTAGTTCTCCCTGCTTTAAAACTTAATGACATAATTTTCACAAAGTCACAGTAAATCCTGTGTAGATAATAATTAGACGGCTTTTAGAGCTGGTTGAGGTTTTCCCAAACACTTGATCACTTTGCCAACACTTTTTGAATATGATATGATAGGTCGTACGGTACGATAATGGTCATATGATTTGCTTCATTTTGGGCGCCAGTCAATACTGATAACTTCTTCTATCTATCGCCAAAGTTTACAAATGTATATTTAATAAACTTTGCTGCTGCTGAATTAGGCTCCTCCTCATTCTCAATACTTGAATTTGGTTGGCCGTAGAATATTATACAATGTACCCAATAAAATCGTTACGGCCGCCTTTTTATTGGAGTCTGTTCTGGTACCAGAAATATTGAGAGTTTTATTATATAAAAATAGAATCCCAAAAATGCTTAATTTCTCTCATTAATAAGATATGACGATATGTGATTTTATTCACTATGCTACTCGGTGGATCAAATTAAGTTGCCATATTATTAATTAATAATTTTATGAAAAAAATCATAAAAAATATACCGTTATCTATTTAAAATTCAGCTGAGCTTGTTTAAAATTGAAAACAAAATATTTTTTCTGCGATTCTCGATCTACCTTTGGTAGAAGTATTTCAAGTCTCGCGCAAGTTTGCCCGAAAATACTATGTATCCCGAATGACTGACTGTAAGTAGCACACTCTCCAGAAATAATTTAAAATACCTTCAAAGAAGAAAGGCTCCAAGATACACTGCAACTCAGTCGGCAGAAATTCCCAGATGTTGCCGTGCATTAAGACGTATACATTTGCCCGATAGAGTTCTTATTATGCATGACGAAATAGCTACTTTCCTACAACCGAGCGCGAAGTACAAGTTTGCGCTTCTCAAAAGAAAGTACAAAATAGCACTTTTCAGAGGAGCGAGTGTTTTGGTCGCTCGCCTAGCGACAAAGTAACCAAAATGCCCTCTCGCCTGATTATCTTGACAACCATTAAATATGGAGGATGGATGTGTTAGAAGAAATCCGGAAACAATTAGATTTTGTTGTAAATCGTAAGACAGTATTTAAGTAAATTATATGTGCTTATGCAATTTTACAATTTTCATTTTGCAGTAAATACATTTTAACAAATATATTTTTACAATAACACCGGTTGTAGAAAAATCATGTGTGCAATTCGAGCGCGAAGTGACGACTAACGGTTACAGACAGCCGGCAAAGTACATTCCCATCACAGATACCGCCTGACGTGCGTTGTTTAATGTTTACATTTGTAACGTTTGCATTAGAATGTCTAATATTACACGAACAAAAACTAACCAAAACTAATAGAAGGCATGCCCAAAATCAAGAAAAAAAAACTTTTTACAAATATAACAACAACAAAAATCAAAAAACACCATCGGGATCGAACCCGGGCCGCCGAACCAGAGGCCTAGCATCTTAACCACTGAACCACCAGAGCACTTGCAAGTTGCAAGCAATTCATTGCATCGTAAAGACGTAGGTAAAATAGGAACACAATCTAACGAAAACACCCGATGCCTTTCGACAAGTCGGGAATGTATTTTTTCTTCAAACGTCAGTAAATCCGTCATTACTCGACTGTGTAGGCGGCCGTGAAGTTTCGTTTTTCCTCCGCCGGAGCTTTACTTTTCACTTTTCCGCCGGCGGAGGTAAAAGTGTTGTCGTAGCAATCTATATACAATACAAACACACAACAAAATAAGCGTCAACAACTCAAGATTTATTAAGCTACAATTTGTATTTATCACTCAATTTGTGACTGCATTTCTAAAAATCACTAATTTAGGAACAAATTGGTTATTATTTAATCGAACTTACTCAATAACTGCTTATCAATACGCAATTAAAACGCAATCGGAGACGCAATCTTAAAAAAATAATTATCGTTGACAGTGTCCACTGACAGCTTTATGTTACATTACTATAGCAACAACCTGTGCCTATTCACCGACACCGGCCTAAGCAGCCTTGCGAACCCACTTATCTTTAATAATAATTATTATTACTACTATTAAAAAGAGATGTTTTTGCATTAATTTGTCGACATTTGAAGAAAAAACAGCATATTTTATTTGGAGGAAAAGTTACTTTTCATGGCTTGCTCTCTATTACCAGCCTCACTCCGTTCGGCTGTTAAATACGGGCGCGCCATGAAAAGTATCACTTTTCCTCCATATAAAATAATATACTATTTCAAGCTGTCTTTATCCGCCAGTGAAGTGACATTGCCGCTCTCGCTCAGAGCGGCAATGTATCACTTTTTGTTTTAAGAGCGCAAAGTGACGCAAGTGGCTATCTTGCGAGAACGGCAATGTCACTTTGCGTTCGAATTACACACATGATTTTTTCTACAACCGGTGTGTTACTAAAAATATTTTTTAAAAATTATTTAATCTAAAATAAAAATTACAAATTGCATAGGTACAGTTACGGCAAATGAAAACCGGACGGAAAAATGACATTTAATGTCATTCACATGAAATTGCATATATCTGGCTTTTACCTTTAAGATTTACCTACTTTACTTTTAGCATTGTTTGAATCTGGTAGTTTTAATTTATGTTGATTTTGTATTCTCGTGTGGCATAAAAATAATGAGTATTTTATATTTAACATAACACAATATATTTTTTTTAATTTAAATTAAACTACTTTGAATTTGAAAACAAACAGAAATACAATGAAATGACAAGCCTAATATCATAAAATCGAAATGAAGAATATATAATAAATAAATATAAAATGGCAATTAATATTTTGTTGCCCCATCATTTTTTTCAATTATATTGTTAATTCTTGTGGGCATTAAATTAAATTAACTAAATAATTTGCATACTTCGGAGTTAATTCATTCCACACGTCCAGAATTTTGTTCCATAACTGGTTAGAATTTGTTGGATGAAAATCATTAGAAGAATTATTTTTTTTACTATACAGCCCCAAATTTTTTGATCGGGTTGATGTCAGGGCTACGCGAAGGCCAATTTAAAACGTTGATATTTCTTTGCCTCATCCTTTCAGTAACAATTCGATCAGTGTGCAAGGGACAATTGTCATCATGTTGGTAAATAAAATTGTTTCCAAATTGTGCCGTAACTGATGGTACCATAACGTTTTCTAATATATTAATATAGTTTTGTGCATTAAATCTTCCCTCAATCCTTGTGCAAATTTCAACACCTCTTGAGCTCATCCACCCCCAAACGTTTACAGAAAAACAACCGCTGCTTTACACCTTTTGTGTATATTTCTCGTCGAAACGACTATTTGGAGGCCTATACACCCTAATACGGCCATTAAAAAATGACTGAAACACTTTCTCGTTAGTAAAAATAATATTTGACCAAAAATTGACGTGTTCTGCGCAGTATTGTAATAAGAAGCCAACTCTCTCCTCCTTGTTTGCCTCAGTAAGATAGATAAGGCTTTTTTACTGCTGCATGACTGCGTAAGTTGGATCTTTGTTTTATGCAGTTTCTGGCAGTTCTAATGCTAATAAATTAATTACAGTTTTGTCAATAAAGTCGTCGTTACTAGCATTAGATATTTCATTATTTAATTTTTCTTGAATGAGATTATTAAATTTATTTAAATGAATACGTTTTCGTTTATCAAAATTTATTAAATAACTGTTGTTAACACAGTTGCAAGTGTAACTGAAATCAATAAGTAAAATTTGATTTTGTAAGTTGAATTTTAAATTATCAATTTCCACTTTAATTTTAAATTTATGGAATCTATGAAATTGCGATCTTTCTCATAACGGCGCTTTACTTGCTCTTTCTAAGATTTTTATTGCTTTGTGGTTGTTGTATGATCTTAAACCTTTAAAAATTAGATTGCTGATTTTGCATTTGTGTAAAAATATTAAACTATTTTCAAAATGTAATTACTGTTATGTTTATTTTTTCTAAATAGGTCCATTTTTAGAAAAAAACTATCACAAATTAATTAAAATCCTAATATCATCTAGTAAGTTTTTATGTTGTTAGTCTTTTTACAAATGTGCCGGTTGATAAAACTTTAATTATTTAAAGAAATAAATTAGAAAATTGATACTAATCTTGGTGAACGCGCAAGACTCAATATTAACACTATTTTTGAATTACTTACTTTTTGTATAAAACTACATATTTTCAATACAATAATAACTATTACCAGCAAAACAATGGTATGATTATATTTTCACCATTATTTCCTTTATTAAGTAATATTTTTTATGGAAAATATTGAATTAAATTTTGTTGATTATTAATATAAACCTTTAATTTGGTGGCGTTATATAGATGAAATTTTTTAAATTTATCCATATAACGAAAATTTTCTAAACGATTTTCTAAATTATATCATTAGAATCTACTATTCAATTCACTATAGAAAAATAAAGTAATAAACAACTTCCATTTCTTGACATTCTTATCAAAAAAACTTACATGGTTTTGAAACACAAATATACAGAAACCTACACACAGAAACAGATTTTAAACTTTAAATCAAATCACCCAAAAATGTTTAAAAAGGGGGCTGAAAAAAGTCTATAGGATCGAGTGAAAATAATTTGTAATAACCAAAATTTCAACGCAGAAAAATATTTCTAAATAATGTGTTGACTAATAATAACTATCCTATTAATTTTTTTCAAAAATGTTTTATAGAATTTAAACAGCCAAATAACAGATAATCAAAATAGACCTGCTCCTGTACAAACCTATTTATTCCTTATATTCCTGGTTTATCACAGAAAATAAAACGATAGGTAACAAGTTTAACATTCGTACCATTTTCAAAACAGAAAACACCCCTAGATCTAAGAACAGTGAAAATGGAAATACAAAAAATGTGATCCATATGTTCCCATGTGAATGTAATACATTTCATATACCTAGGTGAAACCTGCCGACCATATATAAAAGAACACCAAACCTACATTAAAAATACACAATTCTACAAGTCACATATTTGTCAGAATGATGCATTTGCAACGAAATGCTTCAAGCATTTCTGCAAAGGAACCTTTAACAAAAAAACGTAAAATTAAAGAGAGTGCTTTAATATTACTAAATAAAGATGAATGTGTTGCTTCGATTTCTGTTAGGCGAGCGAGCTTTTTGGCTACTTTGTCGCTCGGCGAGTAATGGCGGATTCTATACTATAATGGTAATTTACAAAACGCTTCCGACGAAGTCGTAAAAGCAAAGTAAAATTTGCCGATAAAATGTAGGTATGGTCAAAGATTCTGTAATCTTTGATATGATGTGCCATCTCAGAAGCTGGTGTTTCACAACTGTATGTTGGGCGAAAAGTAATATGGCAATGGGTGGAAAGTCCACGAAACAACTAATACGACGAATATTTACGAAAATTCTTGAGGTCGATTTAGCAACGGTTCAAAGGCTTATGGCGCATGTAAGACCAAAAATACGTACCATAGAGGAGCATGGACCCATGTCTGTCATTATAAATCTTTTTTTAAAGGTGTAGAAACAAGTACATTTAATTTTGAAAAAAAAAATTTCTTTTTCGAAAACTTTTGGAACACACGTTAAATAAATAAATGTCGTTTTATAGTATATAAAAAGTCACAAGTAAATCAAAGAATCTACTTACAATGTGAATTAAAAAGTAATACTTACATTTGCATCTTTTATTTTATTTTAATTTCTTAAAGGATACTTGTAGTGATATTGCAATCGTTATTACTTACTAGCTGCATGAAAATATAGAGTAAAAAGATGAGAAAGCCAAGCTTGATTTAAAAAAAAAATATATTGTTTTTATCGGCAGAAGAACTGAAGCCGTTCCTTCATTTTGAAAACTAAACTTTTAGAAACATTCCTTGGAGCGATGCGATGTGGCAATTTTTAACACTGTCAGTGTTTTAAATCGTAAAGACACTCCATTATAAATATTGCAAGTAACCTTTAATAACTTAATAAAATAAAAACGTAAAATTCTAAACTGTTTTTTATTAAATTAATTATTACTTTCCAACGCGGAGCATACTTATTGCACAATTGGAAATAATACTAGATAGCTGAAAAATACAGAAATTATAAAATAAACTGTCTTTATGAGAAAAAAAAAGAAACATTCTCACAGTTTTTTCCTTGTTTAGAATCTGAAGTACCAAATTTTAAGGCTTACTCAAAAATATGTCTTTGGTAACATATCGGCGTCTGAGGTAATGGTGACAAAGTAAAGTGAATCTTTGTCTATGGTTTAATTTTTTTTTTATATTTATCATTTTTAAGATACACTACATTATCTAACTAACACAAACTAACCCAAACGAAGCATGCTACAAAAAATTATCCCATGCAGACCATTATTTTCTTATGGCACGGTTTCATGATAGCCTGCATCCTATGTAATATAGGACAAACATATCAAAATATTGAAGGCACGCCAGGGGAGCTTTAATGAGATGCGAGAAGTGTTACATGTAAGCACAAAGCGTTATATATGACCATCCAACGGAAAAATGCAATGTCTTAAAGTTGGCTGCGTGCGGTTTTTTATTGGGCTTTATCCTTTAAGACCGTTCGAGTCTGCAGTTTATCATAGGCTCATTGTATTATTTTAGGAGATATCATTTGACCAGAGAAGCAGTAAAGTGCAAAAAATATTCAAGATGTAATAATTGTACAACATTTATCAAAGAACTTGAACTATTTCGCATATTAGTCCGCATAGAGAGAGAGCAATAAATCCTAATTTGACCATTTCTACCTCTGCCTGTGACCGGCTGGCTAATAATAGCACGACCCTTTCGTAAAGAAATCCGTATTTTTCAATGTTTTAAAACAAAATTCAGAGTCATAATTTGCACTTGGGTATGATATTTGGGTAATTGGGATAAAAATACATGATTACTGTTTAGTTTTTACTTATTATTTTTTTATTTTTTTATTATTAGAAAAACTTTAGAAACAGCTCAAAATAAAGTTTTCAAAAAATAATTAAAATGTTTTGTTAATTTACACGAAAATTATTTGACATAATGTAGAAAGATCTGTATAAAGAATTCAACTTATATTTAACATACTATGTGTCTAATAACTACTAATGTCAAAATCCAAAATACATTAAGGTCAACAAATGAAACAACAATGTGGGATTTTTTTTGTAAGCTAGTCTACCATGGGTGATTCGGTGACGATTTCGTGGAAAATTTTTGATCCAATATCGAGTGATATGGTGATTCGGAGTATGTTAGCCAGGAGCATTTCTGACCGCCATTTGGTGTTTTTTTCATTAATTTGACCATGGTAATCGCTAGTGATTGTCCCCGCTATAAAAATGGATGCCATATTTTTCACAAACCCACTTTTGGATCCAACGTGGAAAATAATTAGACGGCCTGCAGAGCTGATATTTGAGGTAATCATAAACACTTAATCACTTTGGCAAAATTTGTTTGAATAAACGAAAAATATTAATGAAAATGAATATTTTACTGGTGAAATTAATAGAAGGAACGGATTTATCTATTTCGGAAAATGCCAGATTAAACGAAACATGTTTTAGATGTAGAACGTGAAGCATTTTCATTAATATTTTTCGTTTATTCTGGCATTTTCCGAAATAGATAAATCCATTCCTTCTGTTAATTTCACCAGTAAAATTTCTTCCTCGTTTGCACCACTTTCAATCCCCTATAAAATCTTTCAATAATTCTACAAATAATTGCAACGTCTGCGTCATCTGTTTTATTACAAATGTTTGTTATTTGTCTTTTCCGCGCGGATATGATACAAACGTCGAGACGGATGTTCTGTCATTCTTTGTTAATCTTCTTTTTGGATTTGAGATTTAACCAATTGTTGCACGACTCTGTGGACATCGCAGTACGACTCAATTTTTCTCCGATTGTTAAATTGAATGTACTTATTGCTCGATGCTTCTTCTCCACACACTCTGATGACTTTTGCAACTATTTCTTTGGCTTGGCTGTGAAAGTGCTTCTTGTAATTTGCTGAATGCATATGACACAAGAAGATAGTTCAAATTTTAAACAGCTTCTGGTAGGTACAGTGTTAACGCCTTTACTTGTACTACTAAATTCCCAGCGCATAGGATCTAATTTATAATGAAAATACAGACGTCCCTTTTAATTATGTTTTCCTTAATTTTATTATGCAAAAATGGATTTTATTATTAGGCTTTTACCTAAATATGAACAGACAAAATGAAAAATAACAATGTCATAAAATAGGAAATATAATAAGGTCGTATGCTAATGGCCATATGATTTGCTTCATTTTGGGTGCTAGTCACTACTGATAACTTCTTCTATCTACTGCCAGAGTTTATAGATGTACACTTAGTAAAGTTTGCTACTGCTAAATTAGGATCCTCCTCATACTCGATACTGGAATTTGATTGGTCGTAGAATATTATATGAAGTACCTAATAAAATCGGTACTGGCGCCTTTTTATTGAAGTCTGTTCTGATACCAGCAATGTTGAGAATTTTATTGTATGAAAATAGGATATCAAAACTGCTTAATCTGTGTCATTAATAAGATATGAGGATAATTTTAAAATATTACCAAATAGAAAAATATATGTATTTATCATAAGTATATCTAAAATATTTACATTTAATTTTTATTTTTTCTTACTTTTTTATGGAAAGCGGATAAAATTTTAGTATTATAATGTGGTTTTATTTATTATTCTACACGGTGGGCCAAATTAAGTTGCCACATTATTTGCCGTCCTTGTAACCAAACCGTACATACCAGAACTAGACAAAGAGTTATAATTCTTATAGTCACCACTTCATATATACCTATTTTTGGGTGAGTTTTAAATAAATATTTTGTATTTCAGATTGTAAATAGGAAAAAACTACGGGAATCTTTTCTATATTTTTTTAACTCTTAAAGACATGATTTATCTTGCAATTTGCCTATTTTTTAGCTATTATTTATAATTGTGCAATTAGGGTGCTCCGCGTTGGAAAATAAATAATTATTTTATAATATATTACATAAGTAATGGTTTAGCATTTACAATATAAATATTCTATAATTGGTACTAAAATGTTCTGATATTTTGTATTCAACTATCCGCAAAGAATTATTTTCAAAATTTTCCACTTTTTATTGAGGTACAATTAAAACGTTTAGCCAATCTAGTGGACATTTTATTTTCTTAGGCTAATTTACCAATGTGAGGTCTAGATTATAACTAAAAGTACTATATAATAGTATATTATGATATAAGTGTATAATAGGGCCTATAAAGCACGCGCGACATATTTCAAAACACGACGCGCAGCGGAGTGTTTTGTAAGTCGCAAGGGCTTTAAAGCCTATGTCCTCATATATATGGAGCAGGGCAATAATTGAGAACTACGGAAAATCTGGATTTGGCGCTGGATTTTTCGAAGGCATTCGACTCTCTCAGCTGGCTTGCCAGTTTCCTTAAGAACCGATGTTGCAGTTTATGAACACATCTCAGACACATTCACCAATTACGCGGGAGTGCCTCAGAACGCAATGCTCTTACCAACTCTGTTCCTCATCTATATAAACGACCTGCTGACGAAACCAAAAATTTTGTTTACAGTTTTGCAGATGACAGTCTCCCAATTTAGATCAGAAAACCTTTACCAGCGACTAAGACTTATGACCGCAGACAGAAGCAGATCACAACAATTAATTAAAATCTGGAGAAAGGTCGAACTTGCAGCGACAGGAATTTGGTCCAGTTCAATGCAGCAAAAACCCAAGCAGCCACGTTTACCAAGAAAGCCAATACAGAGGGCTCTGACATCATTATGGTAGGCTCAACCATTCCTTCGTTCTCGTCAATTGAACTACTGGGTGTCTTGGTCGACAGCAATATGTCCTGGCATGACCACGTTGTTAACATCGCAAAATTAGCCTCGCAGAAGCTTGGTGCGCTATTTCGCAACAAAAACTGTATACACCACAGCAGCTGCTCTTGCTCTACAAAGCGCAAATAAGGCCCTGCTTAGAATATTACTCACACATCTGGGGTGCCGCACCTAAGCACACCCTACAGCTGCTGGTTTCCATTCAGCAGAAAGCTGTGTCTTTGGTTGGCAACCCGGAGTTGACCCCGGATCTAGATAGTCTGGAACACAGCAGACATGCGGCCGAAATATGCCTGTTTTACAGATATTTTCACGGCAATGCCTGTCAGACAGTCACGGCAGACGGCAAGAGCGCACCCATTCGTCGTACAACTGGAAACACCTCGAACGTCGCTTTGCAAGGAGTCCTTGCAAAGGACTTCTTTGTCTGGCGGACCGCATCATTGTGGAACTCACTCCCAAGATATGTTTTTCAGTAATTTCAATCTGTAACTGTTCAAGAACGGGATCAATCGATCAATCTTCGTAAACACACCGCTCGCCGAGTTTCGTAGGATCTCCCTGTAGTGTGTGTGCCACTGCTATAAAAAAGGACTTCTTATAAAACTCTAGTAGAGTAGTTTATTGTTTCATTTCGTTGACTAATAACCATGAAACTGCGATTTTTTATTATAATAAACGAATCCTGAATATAATCTAACTCTTCTCTTCTGCAGGCTCCTGCTATTCCAAATAGTATGGCGATTTAAATAAACGTCATCGGGATATTCTTTTGAAAATTTCTGCATCGCCTAGCTTGAAAAAACTTTCGATTTCCTCGGTCGTTGGCTAGTATCTTTTCTTTTAAGATATACAATCAGAGTTGCAAAATTTGAAATATAAACCGCATTTTTCAAAAAGATTATAGCTTAAGGATGGAATAATCTGCTCATATTTAGATGTTTTACTTCTTCGTAGAAAATAGGTCTTTATTAACTTTTCTGTGATGTGTTGATAATTTTTATTTCTGCATCATGCATGAAAATGGCTGTAAGTTTTTTCGTACCTATCTTTCGACTTATCTTGTATAACTGCACAACATCCTGCTTGCCACGCTTTTTTAAGATCTGAATCATCATTTTCTTTCATAATTTTTATAAAAAGATTTATGAAGAAAATAGAAATTATTACACCTGACTTTTGATAACAGACAGCAGTTTTAATTATTTATTAAACGCCGCGCCGCGTTATAGCAGGCTAACCGAACAACTATTTCATATGCTACTTGAAAAAATATAATAATATTTTTAAATATTTTTCCATAAAACATTTAGTATTTTGCATATTTATTACTTATCCGAACATGCAAAAAAGTTATAAGCAATGCGGTCATTAAGTGACATACTGTCTTCGGATGTACGGGGTGATCCCCTATAATGTCACCCCCCTTTAAATTTTTATTTCAAGTGTCCCAAAAAAACTAAAAGTATGGTTATGTAGGTACTGAAAAATACTTTTTTTGCGTATAAAAATATTGGAAAAATTATCAGTATACATGGAAAAACAAAAAGTTTTCTTTTTCAATGAGTCACCCTATATGTGAATTTATTTTTCGATTCCGCGTAAAATTCTAAGCATATTTTATGTATGATGTTATACCTCTAGAGTTAGTAGTTTCACAGCTATAAAC
>MU184095.1:0-22767 GCA_016904865.1 Pissodes strobi | reverse complement strand
GGCAACTTCTTTATTGTTGATTTTACGAAAAAAAGTTGCTCTTTATAAAAAGTTCTGTTTCCTGAGAAAATAATATTAGACTATTAAAAGTTGAATTGGCATATACAGAGTGGTCATAAAGTAGGAAAATGTACAGGGGTCCGGGAATACCGTTAGAATAATTTTAGAGGTGATTCTAAATAAGAAAATATGAAATTTTTTTTATCTGAACATGGGTCCGAAAATGCATAGTTTTTAAGATAAAAACTTTTTATAAAAAATCAGTTTTTTGTTAATACCTTAAATATATCCAGTCCAGTGGCGTCCCATGAGGCATCATACCGAATATTATTGACAAAGAAATGTGCGTTACTGACTCTTTTAAACATTTTATGTTTTTTTCGTATTAAGCAACTAAAAATACAACATTTTTGTTTCTTTAATTGTTTTCGTATCTTGATTCGTTTTCGAGAAAAAAAAATAAATAGGGAATGGTATAACATATTGTGTTGGTGTAATCAGTGCCGGATTTACATACCAGGGGGCTGTAGGGCACCAAAGAATTGGGGCCCTATAGTCTATGCATATGCAACTTTTTCTCTTTTTATTGTAAAAAAAGCAAAAACAAATCATACGAGTATAATTTAATAATATTGCCAGATTATTATATAATTTATTTCATAAAAATATAGGTACCTATTAAATTTAATGAACTGAACTGAAAAGTCACCTGACATTTTTATATAATGTGAAAAGCTAATAAATTTACAAACACATACATAAACAATTGTTTTTCAACAAACTTAAGTAAATTAGTTAATGCTCTCAATTCATGAAAGTTGATATTTTGGCGGTAGTTGAGACACCGAGAAATGGTCTTCATATCGAGTATCGTACAGGACGACAGTGCGTGGTTAAATTACTATTAGTTCCGTTATTTATAAAAGGGGCGAAAGTTCGTCTTTTCAAATGAAATATATTATTCAATAAAAATATAAAGTTGACAGGACTTTTTGATACAAGCGGAATAGTCACAATGCTGAAAATAATTTAGATCGATAGAACAGGTAAGAAAATTTTCAGAAAAATCCTGCGTTCCATTTTCCATAAACGTCTAACCTACCATCGACCTTGAATCACCCTGTATACTACGGGTATTAAATTCAACTTTCAAGGTAGAAAATCGATTCTTCTTCAAATACAGGAAAAACTTTGCTTCTTAAACCTTAAACTATCATTTTTTACTATGAAACTATGTCAATGAAAGAAATCGAAACAAAATAAAACTTTTTCATAATTAAATTTTTACTTTGAAAAGAAATTAAAAAATAATAATCTTGACGGGTTGCTTGTTGCATGTGTTCGCTGAACTAAACTACAACTAAACAAATATCTAGCTTTATTTCTTTGTTTTAGAAATCATCTACTACATTTTTCAATTATTATATATCGACAAAATTTTAATCAATGTGTACTGGGCATATAAGGTCACAAGGGTATTGAACTATTGACTTCATATCCTCTAAACTATGGTTAATTTATTAAGCACTACACATATATTGCAATTGCCCAGCACAGCTTATTTGACGATTATTAGGAAATCAGGTTATTGATAATTAATATAAGATTGCATGCTATGCATTCTGGCCAGCATATACGAATATTTTATAACCACTATAGTTTTATGGAAGCTTTCGCGATGTTCTGAATTTTCCTCAGTGTATGAGAACCAAGCTGATTACAAATAATGTGCAATTTAAAAAAAAATACGTTTCAGGTGTTATATTGTAAGCGCTATATATAGGGTGTCCCATAACTTATTCGCCATAGATCAACAGGTGATACTAGATACAGATGAAAATAAGAAGATTTGTTCAATAAATGTGGTGGAAAATGTTAGCTGTTAAAAAGATACAGCTAGGGTATTAAAAGTGAAACTTACTTTTCGAAAAATTGCAATAATTTTAAAACGGATAGAGATATCAAATTTAAAATTAGTGTACTTGCGTTTTCGAAGGTGAGAAATCCGATTTCGGTATTAGTTTGAACCTAGGTCCTAGAGGGCGCTTGCTACATACTTAATGATGAATTAAATTTTGTATATTTTTTTACCCTGTCAAGCTAAGACTGTTTTGACTCCACACTAGAAAAGATTATTCATTTTTGCGTAAAAAATGTACTCTTGATCAAAATCGATGTCTCAAGCCGTTTGCGAGAAATTCGTCTTTGAGTATTCCATTGCACATCTTAACAATGGCTGAAAAACATCTATTTCACAAAGTGTGCCATGGTTGACAACACAATATGTGGCGATGACAATTGTTATTGTTATTAATCTCTTCTGTCAATATATTGCGTTGATATTCAAGTTGGTATTAATAATTATTATTAAAAATGCCTAGGCTTAATCAGTTTTCTAACCGTGATTTAAGAGATATGCTCTGCGTTTATGCGCAACAAAATTTTAATAGTCGCGCTGCAGTTAGGAGGTACGTAGAGCTCTACCCAACCAGGAACATTCCAGATCGACAAATTTATCCAAGAATTTTCAACCAGTTAGGCGGAACAGGATCATTTTATAATAAAAATCCTGGTGGGCGACCCAAAAGAATAACGGTAGAACAGGAAGATGACATTTTGGTTCGTATCGCGGAAAATCCTGAGCTAAGCACTAGGCGTTTGGAAGCAGCTACGCGAATAAGTAAATCTACCGTCTCAAGAGTTCTTCGTACAGAGAAATTGTTTCCCTACCATTTTACGCCTGTACAAAATTTGTTGTCAGAAGATTTGCCAGCTAGATTAGAATTTTGCCAAATTGTACAAAATAAAAGAAACGAAGACCCTATGTTCCTGAAAAATCTATTGTTTACCGATGAAGCAACGTTTACCAGACGCGTTGTTTTTAACTGGAGAAATAATCACCATCAAGATCAGGCATGTGGTTTATGCAGGATATGGCGTCCCCGCATTTTCGAGTTACAGTTCGAAATTACTTAAATCAACGTTTCCCACATCAATGGATTGGACGCGGTAGTGAATTTTCTTGGCCACCCCGCAGCCCTGATTTTAATCCGTTGGATTTTTATCTATGGGGCCACATGAAGGCTTTCGTATACAATGATGAAATTAATACACGAGAAGATCTTTTGCAAAAAATTCGAGAAGCTGCCAATATTATTAAAAATTCAGCAAATACCCTCTTGAATGTTAGGCGCCACTTAATAAAGAGCCTAAGAAAGCGTATTGAGGTAAACGGCGAACATTTTCAACATCTGTTAGAGTAAATTTAAAATTTATGTACTTATTTCAAATAAATTGGGTTTTACATACATGTTTTTGAAAATTCTATTTTTATTTTTTTCGGTATTTTTACTTACAAGGACGAATATTTCGCAAACGGCTTGAGAAATCGATATTGACCAAGAGTATATTTTTTACGCAAAAATGATGGTTCTATTCTAGTGTGAAATCAAAACAGTCTTAGATCAGCAGGGTAAAAAAATATACAAAATTTAATTCATCATTAAGTATGTAGCAAGCGCCCTCTAGGACCTAGGTACAAACTAATACCGAATTAGAATTTCTCATCTTCGAAAACGCAAGTACACTAATTTTGAATTCGGTATCTTAATCAGTTTTAAAATTATTGCAATTTTTCGAAAAGTTAGTTTCACTTTCAACACCCACATTTGCCACCACATTTATTGAACAAATCTGCTTAATTTGATCTCTATTATCACCTGTTGCACTATGGCGGATAAGTTATGGGACACCCTGTATAATAAAGCACGATACATGATAGATAAAATAGATTAAAAAATAATAATAATACATTTGACATTTGCCTTAGCAAAATGTCCGCAGTTTTCAATTATCGAGTTGTTGCTTGATATTTGATATTTTTTTAATAAAAGCGATTGGCTTTGTTTTAGATTAAGATGTAAAATAAAGTTTTAAAAGATGCAAAAACCAAATAAATTTGTTTTTAAATAAATGTCGTAACGTTTTTTGTGTACGCTGTGGGGCTCCCGCATCGTCCGAGGCCCTAGGGCAATTGCCCTTTTTGCTCTATTGTAAATCCCGCACTGGGTGTAATGATACTTTAAGGACACATACACGAAATAATGCATGGAAATGGAGTTATGCCTAATTCGAACTAAAAAATAAAACGTAAAATACGAGAAATTTTAGTATTTTTATCATTGATTATTATTTTTATTTAAGGAAAAACTAAACCTGAATAAATGTAAACATTTTTAATAAGTAAGATGGTATTAAAACGCATAAAATAGGTTTAGAAATGTATCAAATATACAGTTTTTTGAAAATATAGGTATAATTGTTAATTATTGTCACCTTAGCTTGTTTTAAAAAAATCATTCTGTAATTCCATAAATTATCAGTATCTTTTTGTTGTTTTTAGCTATGGACAAAACAAAACGTGGCTTCAAATGAGCTGAGATGAGCTTAAGAAGTCGCAGTAAATAATGGACAATCCGAATCAAAACAAGATTAAGAAACACAACATTTCGAAGAAAATCACGTGGCATCTGCAATACAAGATTTACTAGAAGAATGCCATTTAACACAGGAGATGTTAAATGATGAAAGTCTATTGGACAGATCAGATTTATCATTCAGCGCTCTGGACAATACTCTAATTAATAGCTGCAGATCAGACAATCCGAACATCAATGAAGTGGCGACTGATGTGCCAAACATTCCATATAGCTTGGTTTCCGATATAAAAATCGACGGGAAAAGTGACAGAGGTGAAGACCATTACTTTGATATGGTAGGGCAAAGTTGCCAAAATCAGGAATTCTTAGACGTTGCTTCTGAAGCAACCCAAGGAATATATTTATTTGGCAGCGAACAAATCTTGGAGGAAGCGGGCGAGATATCGAATTAAAAAAAAAATAAGCAAAGAAATTAAAGCACACCAATGAGCGACTCCGAATGGAATATGGAAGAAACAAGTAGTAGTGAAGAAGATGATTGCGAATAAATTGTGGAAAGGGAAGCGTTAAAAAGACGAAGAAAAACTCGAGAGTATAAAAGTATAAAAGGCATAGTCAATGGAACACCGGAGGAAGGAAGTCATGACAGACAAACCTGTGGACAATGAAAAAGGAAGAAGAGAAAATTAAACAACCCTATGAAATGGGAATATAATAAATTAAAAACAATAAGAGAAAGGGGATTAGATTATAAAGGTAGAAAAAATAATAACTTTAAAGTTCATAGATCGGAGAGGGTTTTAAAAAAGAGATGCAGTTGTTCTCAGAATGAACCTGAGATTAAATGTGTTGTTCTCTCTAAAGAAGGTCGAAAACGTATTTTCGTAAAATTTTGGGAGCTCTCGTGGGCAGAGAAAGAAACGTATGTATCTTCAAGAGTCCTTAAATCTAACCCTAAGAGAGCAAGAAATAGAAAATGTGAGACGGAAACGCGGACATCTGTTTCATTCCGATACTTTTTAAATACCAGGAGCGAGCAAATACGTGCTTGCAAAACCATGTTTTGCAACTCTCTCGGCATTTCTTTAACGACAATTTCTGATTGGCTATACATCCTACTCCAACGAAAGATAATGAGGATTCTAAAAATAAAGAAAAAAAACTAAAATCAAGGATCTAAGCCTTCAGAAGGAAAAACAAAATTTAAAGGACTTTTTGAAGAGCCTGTCCAAGCTTGAGTCGCATTATTGTAGAAAAACTGCAGCCAAATTATATCTGGAGCCTCGTTTTGAAACAAAGGCTGAGCTATACTATACTCTGTTTATGAGAATCACTGGTATCCAAGAACCAATGTTCGCTGACTAAATATTGCCTCATTTTCAAATACTTTTGATAACATGAATCCAAATATATTCTCCCCAAAAAAAGACAAGTGTGATGTGTGCGTTGGGTTCAAGGCCAAAAATATTAAGGAATCTATTTACAATGAGCACATTGTGAAAAAAGGTGAGGCACGTAGAAAGACAGAAGAAGACAAAAATTCAGGAGATAAGGTATTTACAATGGATCTTCAATCCGTCTTTTGTGTCCAAAATCAAATGTATCTGCTCTTTATTATAGAACAAAACTTTTTATTCATAATTTAAAGATCTTTGATCTTCATACCAAAAATGGTTACTATTTTTTGTAGCACGAAGGGGAGGGTGAACTAACAACCAACTGCCTTTCTACAATTTTATGTAAGTTTTTAGCTACAGAAATAATACCCTACCTTCAACCCCACCATAATGTCATTCATTATAGCGATGGGTGCAATGCCCAAAATCGGAATTCAACCATGCGCCTTATCTTTATGTTAACTCAAAGATGTCCATAGTCTAAAAATATTTAGATTTAAGACTGGCGACCCAACAGTGACAGAATTGCGGGCGTTACAATATACCACAAATGGCTGAATTGACTACAAACAGACACTCAGAAAATTTCAAAGAGCTACCCGTAAGAATAAGCAGTAATCCATCTTACTACCCAATTAACTTTTTGCCTGACCTATATTAATGTCAATTAAAAATAAAAGAAGAAAAATACCAACATCTGATCTTTGTTAAAAAAACGATGGAATCTGACTACCATTCATTTTATGATAACCTTGTCCATGAATAATAATTATTGTTATAACTAATAATGTTAGCATTAAAATGAAACAGTATAGGCATTGGGCACTATGCTTTATATTATAATGTTAGCGTCTAATATTTTACAGGTTATGGTTTACTTTGATGTTTCTGTCCACGTTTTAATGTAAAATAAATGATAAATAAATGTTTGTAAATTTTATCTCATGGTAGTTTTTGTACATGAATTTCGCATAAGTCCCACATAATTTTATGAAAATAAATTAAATTTGGGTAGGTCCATTAAAATTTAAGCATCTCAAAGTAAAATGCAAAGCAACTTAAAAACATAAAACAGTAGTACAAAAAATGCAATAGTTGGAATCTCCAGAAATTTTTTCAAGTTGATGCGCTGGGATAGTTTTTTCCTGCAAAATTACTCATTTTGGACTTAGTGAATTTCATTTCAGGCCTACGATATGTACTTATATGCGAAAAATACTTTTTAGGATATCTAAAATATATGTGCCTCACCTTTATAAGCACACAACAGAAGCGAAACTTCTGTTAAAGAAATATTAAGAATTGAGTTTTTATTTTTTTAAGCTTTTTTTCTCAACGTTTGCCCCCGGTTTCGACACTGTGCTTTTTTTTCAACTTTTATTCATAAGTTTTTGTTGGTTGCGCCCCCGTAGCGAGCGAAGCGAGAAGTGTAATATTAGACATTTTAATAAAAAAGTTACAAATGTAAACATTAAACAACGCAAGTGCTTGTGATGCACGCGCAAGCCCAGGACTTGTCAGGCGGTGGAATGCTCCTCGCAAGCTGTCTGTAACCGTTGGTGAGTTCTGTCGCATCCATCAGTGCCGTCTTTGCAGGTCGAAGTGTAACTGAAGTTACTAAATTATAGAGTGCTTCTTGATCATACGATCGCTTTACTTCCCGCACATACATGCCCAAAGAGGGCTCTGCCTACCTCGTCCAGATAGCTAGACAAACGGGCAAAGGCAGGCAGAGATAAACAAACAGAGACAGAAAATAAGCATGGCTCATTTGAACGGTACTCTTGGGTTAAGAAAGGTGTTCCTCAGACTGGAATAATGTGTAAATTATGCAGGAGGGTCGCCCTGCCCCTAACTAAGCGCCGGATGAGCGGCGCGCTGCCAGATTGCCTTATAGCAGAGCCGCTTTAACCCCGAAAGGGGATATTCAGAACAGAATAGCAACGCTCAAGTCAACCACATCTGGGCTGTAACGTCACTGTCTCGCTAAAGTATCGAGATTCCTACTAACTTCTTATAAAGAAAATTAAACAGCCAGTAAATTTCTACCCATTGCAATATTAAGCTATATTCAGGTGATAATGTATTTAAGTGTCCTAAACAATTTATTTTGTAAATACGGAACAAGAAAAAACAACTGGAAAAAAGTATGTCGTTTTGGGCACAATTCCTGTATGTTGTTTTTCTGATACCTGTGTCAATTGCTGATCGTTTAGCTTATGTTTTAGATCAATTATTTTAGTACTGAAAAAAAGGATGTCACTATTAAGAAAATATGAAAAATTACCTGAATTAGTCGTTGAAGATACTGTGTTTATTTTATTTTCATCATATGTTGCAGATTCCGGATTTGTATAAGGTACAGCTACTGGTTCAGCAGATTGTCCACTAACTTCATTATCATCTAAAATTCGCATACATGATAATATATTAACATTAATTATAATTTTGTATTTATCAAGTAAATTTATAAAGGTACCGTCATTCGGGGTGAGATTGATAATTTTTTTTCTAGTTTCCCTAAAATATCCCCACCTACAATTACAGCTTATCTGACATGAAAAATTCGGTAAAAATAGTTATGATTTAATGTGTTTTGAGTCATCTATATAGTTGAACATTAACTTCTAGAAAAAATAAATATGACATGATCAAAGTCAAACTAATGTTGGGATGACTTTAATAAGGCACTTGAAATTCAGTAAGATTACTGCCAAAAGCGATGCGAATTATCAATGTCACCTGCTGTAAGAAAATTTTAAAAGTTAAGAGTTATCAAAATTAACTTATGATGGGTGAAATTGATAATAATGGAAAGTAATAGGTTAATCAAAGAGATCCCAAGGTTTACATATTTTTATTTAAAGTAAGAAAAAAAAATTCACAAAAACTTAGACCTTAGCTTTGACAGAAAAGTTATCTATGTCCATAATTAAACACAAAAACAAAGACAAACATGTTGTTTCCTATTAAACCTTAAAAACATTTTCAGGCCACATGTACCAAATAAAAAACTAACCCAAACTAAAAAATCTTTTTAAAACTGGTGCAGGAAAAAGTATTGCTCATAAACTTATACAGAGTTTTAAAAAATATAACGAAATCGATCGCCGCTTTGCTGGATCTACGGGTTGCGATATTTCAGTTACTAGTGCACTTGTGAATGCATGCGGTTTAAAGACCCTCAATTGGCAAGTTGTTTGGACAATGTGGAGGACAATATCCCCGCTCGCTTCGCCCGCTCCGGGGCTCAAAAAAGAAAACTAACCAAGTGCTAACCCAAGCCATATCCAAGAAAAAACCCAAAAATCAAGAAAAAAACGGTTTACTTTAAAAAAAGCCAAAACCGACGGGATTTGAACCCGGGTCGCCGAAGTGAAAGCTAACCATGCAGACCCCTAGACCATCTGGTAACTTGCAAACAACTGGTTGCATCGCGAAGACCTGCGTCAGCTCACGTAGCTAGCTAATCACGCGCCTCTCATTCACAAGTGCACTCTTAACTGAAATCTCGTCTTAGGTTTGGGTAAGAGAGCAATTATTCCTTCTGCACTAATTTCAAGCATCATTTTCAATGACTTTAAAATTTTCTTTAGCTGTGTCACATGAGATCTAAGATGTTCGACATTTAAACTGTTTGGAAGTATTTCTTGGACAACCGCAACATATCTATATGCAACCGTTTTTCTTCTACCAGACTGAACTTTTACAAGTAAAAAATCACCACGCACTATGCCTTCATAAACAAAATTGCTGTAATCTACCTCCTCCTCGGTCTGAGAGTTCAGCGCAATCTTCGTTAGATTCATCTTGGCAAATATCTTCATTTTCAGTTTCTGAAGAACCGCTTGGGTTAGAGCTTAAACAAGATGCTCTTTTTCCGGTCAAAACTTCTATTTTCTTTTTTTCTTACTGAGTTCTCTTTTTCGCAAATTTCCAGATCGCTTTTCTTTCAAGTAGTCAGTAAACGGACATTAATTTTACCATCAAGAGGCATATTATCATTTGTCGGTTCACTGGGAAATTTGTCCAATACTTTATGTGTATTTAAAGAAAATATGCCAGTCATTTTAAAACCACTAACAAATCTTTTTTTATTGACCCTTTGTCATCTGAAGATTTTCTGTCCATCCGGACCAGAGTTATATTCAGTAGTTTTGGAAACTCCTCTCTACGAGTTGACACCGAGCTTAGATTCTTTGTTTCCACTCAGATAAGATGAATCGCCATGAAATTTTTTATGGACGAAAAAGCAAATATCCAAAGGTCCAAAGTCTATATTATCTTCGCGACATGTTGTCACAACACAAACAACTACTCTTTTAAACAATAGCCTTGTTGGTCTCATCATAATTAAAGAGATTGGTATCTGGAACTTCTCTAATGGATTCTTCCAAGTGCGCAAAGTAATTCTCAAAATCTGGCATTGAAACCGTAATTTGGCCCTTTTAATATTGGCTGTTAGTATTTGCGTCACAATGTCTTTATGTCTTGTTGAAAAAGATTCATGTTATGCCGAAATTCTGCTACATTTCTACCTTGCTGTTGAATATAATAGAAGAGGAAGTTTTTAGTAACAATTTGCAAGTCTAAAATATTTATTCGGAACTCTCATTCACTGTACCTTTCATTAACACTGACTGAAAATCTTTTGACCTGCAATTTTTTAAATATATTTATTTGTGTGCCGAAGGCTATACCATATTCCTTGGCAGCTCTGTTGATAGGCCACCTATCATCAGCGACTTTTTAACCCCGGTGGAGTCGCGCTATAAAAATTCTCGTGAGGTCGCGCGTGAGAATTTTTCTCACATTTACTGTCGATCATTTTTGTTTGAGTAATACAACAGAAACTTAAATATAATCATTTTTATGTGCAATAAATTATATTAAGCATGCCACATGAACTGTAACTGAAGACAAGTTTCTGTCCACGGCTCATGTTTGTTAAACCTAAAATAAATTTTAAATAGAAATTAACACTCAGAACAATAGTTGCATCATTATTATGCGATATGGTGCAAAAAAACAACTAGAAATCAAACAATTCGTACTCATTTGACTTGATGAAACTAATAACTAAAGTATGACGTTTGAAGTCGCGCGATGAGAGAATTGTTCACAGGCGGGTGCTTTTAGTTCACAACTACCTGATATCAACCAGCGTTTCGCACTGAATGCAGAATCCGTCCAGGAGATAAACATACCTACTCTAAAAGTCAGCTATAGTTCAAGACGGAAATAATAGTCCGTGACTCATTTTTAGTTTTAAGGCGCGCCACGAGAGGTAAGGGAAGAGAGAAGGAAATTCCAGTGGCGGATAAAATTGCTTTGTAAATTAATATGTTATAATATCTATATAATGGAATAGTAATAAGTAGACTTAGGCAAATATCCACTTAAAAAAATAAAGTTTATGCACATAAATATGCATGATTTTAATCTAAAATATGCAAAAAACGTATATTATTCCTAAGTCTAGTAATAAGCAACAAAATTGTACTACAAACAAATAGTACCATGTAGTCATTAAGGCTAGGAAAAAAAGAGTCATGGATGATAAGGGGTTTTTCTTATCATAAAATACCATATTGAAAGTTGCATCAAAAGTTTACATCAAAAATCAATAAAATTTTAAGTTTACTACTCGTTATCGGAGGTTTGATCAGAATTTGATTCAGAATCATTACTATCACTACTTTCGGAACCAACATTGACAATAAGAGGTTCAACTATAACTTCGACCGTAGTATCCAAATCCCACATTTTTTGTTTTATGACATTTTCGATACACTTCTGCCAATTATCAGCTGTAAAATTATCAATAACTTCGTTTAACAAACACGCTTACACGGTTTTTACCAATGCATGTTCGCTCACAGTTAAATGTCTTTTCACTTTTTTTGCAAGGGGGACAAGACTTGTCGAAGCTTCGCCCTGTTCCATTTTACAAATTAATATTTTGAATTAACAATACAAAAATTCACAGTCCTTCGCAATGCAACTGGGGAGACATTGAAAATGATGAATAAAAACGCAGAAATGTGATTTGCGTTGAAATTCATATGGTTTCCAAAAGCAGAGTTTAAAAGAGTAAAAATACAAACACACGAGTGTTTATAATATAGGTATATAATTAAAGAAATGCATTTTTAGCATTAATATTAAACATTATCATAATTAAAACAAAAATAAATAAAAAAAATTAAGCGAATCTGCTAGTACTCGAGACTGATGTGTAAACATATCCTATAACGACTTCGGTTGTAAAAAAAATGACAACAGCAAGTTATGTTCCCAAGCGGTAACCATCCAAGTACTAATCACGCCTTACGTTGCTTAACGTCAATGATCGGACGAGAACTGGCATTTTCAACGTGCTATGGCCGTTACCTGTGCATTTTAGCTTGTTCATGGAATAAAAACAAAAACATTCGCATTTATAATATTAGTTAGGATTCTTTAATAATACGCACTGGCAGCTTCGGAGCGGATTAATTCACTGCACAAATTCGACACGAAAATCTAATGCCACCAGGAATAATATCAACATATGGACAGAGCATATTTACTTTATAATCTTGGGCCGACATCCTTTAATTTAGGACAGTCAATAACCAGCTTTTTCAATTTTACTTTTGACAGTTCGTTTAATTTAAAATATGTTTTTTATCGTCTAAAATCCGTTTAAAACGATTTTAAATGGCAAAACTATATAAAAAACCGAAAATTCGGACTTTTAGGACGATAGCCGTGGCTTCGGACGAATTTGTCGTGGAGTTTGATGCCAAAATCAATTTAAATTCAACTGTCCATTTAAAATAAGCTGTGATATGGATCTAAATACACTGCGAATATAATATAATAAAAATAATACTTTTGACGGTTCGGTTAATTTTAAATATGATTTTGTATCGTCTAAAATCCGTTTAAAACGACTTTAAATGGCAAAATTGTATATAGTACTGTCCTTTAATAAATTAAACGAACATTCAAAAGTATTATTTATTAATTATTATATTTGCAGTGTATTTGGATCTATAGCACAGCTTATTTTTAATGGACGGTTGAATTTAAAATGAATTTTCGCTTCAAAATCCACGACAAATTCGTCCGAAGTTACCTAAAAAAAGTCCGAATTTTCGGGTTTTTATACAATTTTGTTTGTTTGTCTCTTACGCTTTCACGCATAAACTGTTCCGATCATCATGAAATTTTGTACAGATATTTTCAAGAGTATAGTAAAGAACATAGGACACTTTTAGCTTTTACCCGATGCTTCGTTCGCGTTGATTTTTTATTATTTTAAACTTAGTTATTAAACCTAATTTTTATTCCATGACGAAGCTAAAACGTACAGGCAACGGCCATAGCATGTTGAAAATGCCAGTTCTCGTCCGATCACTGAAGTTAAGCAACGTCGGGCGGGGTTAGTACTTGGATGGGTGACCGCTTGGGAACACAACGTGCTGCTGTCATTTTTTTACAACCGATGTCTTTATAGGATGTTTACACATCAGTTTCTCGACTACTAGCAGACTTGCTCAATTTTAATCTTTTTGGTTAGTTTTGGTTAGCCGCAAAAATTCGGTTCGTTTTGGTTAGTTTTAACTTACTTTAATTTTTGCAATTTATTCCGATACGGTTTAGCCCGTTTTGGTGCTTTTGGTTACTTGCGATTAGTTTTGGTTAGTCATTCAATCAGCTTTCGATTAGCTTTAGTAAGTTTTAAATTATTTTAGTAATTTGAACCGGTTCCGATACGTTATGGTTAATTTTAGTTAGTCGGCAAAATTCGGTTAATTCAAGTTCGTCTCACCTTACCTTAATATTTTTAATCTGTTCTGATATATTTTAGTCCATTTTGGTGCTTTTGGTTACTTTTGGTTAGTCGTTCACTCAACTTTCGTCTAATTTCAGTTAGTTTCAACTTACTTCAATATTTTGTATTTTTTCGATATGTTTTAGCCCGTTTTGGTGCTTTTAGTTACTTTTGGTTAGCTTTGGTTGGTTATTCAATCAATTTTCAAGTTACTTTCAGTTAGTTCCAATTTATTTGAGTCATTTGAACCGGTTCCGATACGTTAAAACAATTTAAACGTTTTTAGTTAATAATTTAGGTCATCGCAAAAATTCTGTTAATTTGGGTTAGTTACTTATTTTATTCTTAATCTGTTCCGATACGTCTTAGCCCTTTTTGGTTACTCTTGATTAGCTTTGGTTAAACATCTTTTGGCTAAGTTTAGTTAGTTTTAATGTCATTTGAACCGTATCCGATACGTCATATCCAATTTTGATGTTTTTGGTTAACTTTAGTTAGTCGCCAAAATTCGGTTAATTGTTAGTTTCAACTTGTTTTAGCCCCTTTTGATGCCTTTGGTTACATTTGGTACATTTTGGTTAGTCGTTCAATCAACTTTCGGTTAATTTCAGTTAATTTTAATTCAGTTCCGTTACACTATAACCAATTTTAGGGTTTTTGGTTAGTCACCAAAATTTGGTTAATTTAAGTTAGTTTTAACTTACTTCAATATTTTAAATCTATTTTGATGCGTTTTAGCCTGTTTTGATGCTTTTAGTTACTATTGGTTAGTCGTTCAGTCAAGTCTCAGTAAAGTTCAGTTAGTTTTAATATGTCTTAGTCATTTGAACCGGTTCCGGTACGTTATAAGCAATTTTAATGCTTTTGGTTAGTCACCTTAATTTGGTTAATTTGGGCAAGTGTTAACTTACTTCAATCTTTCTAATCTATTTCGATATGTTTTAGCCCGTTTTGGTGCTTTTAGTTAATTTTGGATAGTCATTGAATCATCTTTCGGTTACTTCCAGTTAGTTCCAATTTATTTTAGTCATTTGAACCGGTTCCGATACGTTATAAGCAATTTTAATGTTTTTGGTTAGTCATCAAAATTCGGTTAATTTGGGTTAGTTTTAACTTACTTCAATATTTTTAATCTATTTCGATACGTTTTAGCTCGTTTTGGTGCTTTTGGTTAGTTTTGGATAGTCGTTCAATAAACTTTCAAATAGTTTCAGTTAGTTCCAATTTATTTTAGTCATTTGAACCGATTCCGATACGTTATAATCAATTTAAGTTTAAATAAACAAGCTAACACGATCTCTCACGCGTACGACGTTATGTGTGGCAAATGAAGCATGCACTTTTTCACGATTTGAGGCCCTATTTAGGAAAACAGGAACATTTTCAATGTTAAAACAAAACGATAAACTAAACCCGCAAGCGCGACTATGCAACAGATCTCTCACAAGGTACATGCTCGTTTACTGTTGCAACGTTGCGACCTCCGCCCGACGGTCGTAAAATATCAGTACATTTACGTCCGTCGATCGCGAACCTCTGTTAAAATACAGCTGCTTCAAATGCTCCGCGTAACGCGCGTATATGGGCCACAATGAATTTGGCAGCGGTGCACGTTTCGTGTCGGAACGCTGTGTCCGCAATTAGAACATGCGGCATTTTGCGAGCATTTCATACCAGATTTATTGTTAAATATTAAATATTACTTTAAGCCGCTCACGTTGGTCTGTTTCCGAACTAGTGACTGACGTCACTGACTATTATTTCCGTCTTATACTAAAAGGGATTTTTCGCGAACTGGGTTTAGATTATGTCAATTTATGATGAATTAACCTTTACACGTCATATACCTATCCCCACCAACATAAATGTATGATACACTGGAGATACTTCGGTTGTGTTGGCGAAAACCATTGACTATGCTTATGATTAAAGTCACCCCACGGAGTGACTGATTAATTAAAGTAATCCAAAGCTCTTACCAAAGTGACCCTATAGAAAACTGCAGTTTTCCAAGCACAAGGCAACTATGGAAATAGATGTCAGTTAAAACCTTGAGTAAAAACTAACAATTTCCAACGACATACTTACCTCTAAGTTTATCGGTTTACACATTTCAGTCCCATTTTCCGAGATTACCTTCATACCGCCGCGTAAGATGTTTACACATCAAAAGTCAATATCGATTTTTTGCAGGAAAAAGTTATAAGCGCGTATCAATGCTTTGGTGCTCTCTTTATTTTATAACTTCATTTATTTGGTTACTATTAACCGAGTACATCCACTACCATTAACACTGAATTTATAGGTGGTGTTTCTTCTGATGAAAGTGATATAGCTTCGGAAAGCACAGAGTATATCCCTGACAGCGAATTACACAGTTACTATGGTAATAAAAGTAGTTATAATTATTTTAAAATAGGGACTCGGATTTTTTGGTCAGATTTTAAATTGCCCTAGGCCTAAAATATAATGGCGTTACCACTTTCTTATAAAAGTAAATGCCTTACCTAAAACTATTTTTTAATTATTTTACAATTTTTTTCGCCTTGTTGTAATTTTGGCATGCTTTAGTTTTGTCTTTCAAGTGTATTTTACTTGCCCAGCGATGGTGTTAAACCAACTCAATCGGGTATGGATTTTTTTCCAAAATCTGCTTATAATAACATCCGATCTGACTCAGCCATTCTTTTTTGCTGGTATCAACACTCGGTGGTATTTTCTTTCATAGATAAGCGATTTTTTGCAAGATTTTATTGCTTGTTACCCGAATCTCCTCCAATAAACTAACTAAGAAGTATAACATGAAAAGATATTTAGGGCTTTAATTTCAATCAAAAATAATGTGAAAGGTAAGTGACATTATATTCAACTATGTTGGGTTTTGGAACCTTCGGCAACATGCACTAAAACTGAGCTTTATCCACAATACCGAAACAGAATTTTTGCACTCGACGCGCGTTTCGCTAACCATGTTAGCATCATCAGGAGATGATTAAAACTAAAATTAAAATCTACCTAACTCTTTTTTATACTACTGTTTGCTCAATCAAGCGGAACTAAAAAGGACCAATTCTGGAATCCCACTAGTCACGCTGGATTAACCAATACAGTGGACTATACGGAATAAGCCCTCTATCTCTATTTAAACTATTATTACATTTCATAATATCCATACTTTCATATGCGTCTAATAATCTCCTATCAGTTATATTATGAATTAATTTTAAATTTTTTATTTTTATTTTTAAATTTTTTATTGTTATTCTATGATTAATCAAAAGCATGCTCGGCAACACTTGATTTTTCTGTTCTACCATACTTTAAATGAGCTATATGTTCTCTGAATCTCGTCTGTATAGATCGTCTAGTTTCCCCGACATATTTTTGATTACAATCCATACATCCAATTTCATATATTCCACTTCTTTCTAACATTTCAATTTTGTCCCTTGGACCACCTAATAGCTTCTTAATGTTAAACTGAGTCTGGTATACTAATTTTAGACCTACTTCCTTAAAAACTTTTTGGAGTCCTCTAGTATACTGAGGATTATACGGTATCGAAACATATTTGGTATTTGCATTCTGATTAACGAAAATTTACATTCAAAATAAGAAAAAATAAAAACAAAATTTTTATCATAAAAACTGGAAAAATACTTGAAAAATATTTAATTCAGCATAAAACAACCTGTTTTACCTAAAAAATATTTGAATTTGAAATGTAAGTACAAATTTAGAATGTATAACTTAAAATGGCCAATAGTTTAGAATTAGGTAATAAAACGTGGCTACGCAGCAGGATGTCAATTGAACCCTAATTTTATCTATTCGGATGCCATCTTGATCGATTGGTGTTGTAGATATATGCGGATGCCAAGCAAACCGAAAACTGAAATGATGCTGACTAGCCTTGAAATGAAACGCCTTTAATATACACGTGTATATTGTCGGATGCCAAATAAACCTTCAGATAAATATATATATATATATATATATATATATATATATATATATATATATACAGGGTGATTCATGAGGAAACGGCAATACCACAGGAACGTATTCAGGGCCCAAAAATAAACATAAAAGTGTGTATAAACATATGTCTGCGAGGCCTTCGTTTTCAAGATACAGGGTGTTAAAGTTTTTATTTAATTTTTCTATTTTCTAAATAAAATCTATGAAAATGTAAATATTGTAGTGAAACTTGATGTCCAGGGGTTTTTTTGGTGTGACGAATTCGAATCTAATCTTAGTATAGCTCTTACTTGTAGGGGGCGCCACCTACATGGCTTTCCACTTCTTTGAACAATCACAACTTTTTGGTATGACCCCGTATTACATTTTTAAGTAAAATAGATTATTCCTTTGTCATTTTTACGTCAAAAAGGTATACTTGTTAAGAGTTGATACGAGCAACCATTTTCGAGATATTTGGATTTAAAACAATTTCGATGCATGTGATTTTTTATCCCAAAATTTTAAAAGTTCCTTTTTTTGTCCAAATTTAAACGCGTCTTGGCACAAAGCTTTGAAGGGAAGGGTTAACACATTTTTTGAGATGTGTATTCAGTGACTCAGACATAAAATGTTTAAAAGGGTCAGTGGCGCACATTTCTTTGTCAATAATATTCGGTATGATGCCCCCGGGACGCCACTGGGCATTATATTTTTAATCTAGTAAATGCTAAATGAGCCGCCTATTACTACAGATAAAACTATTAAATTTCAACAAAATCGGTAAAAGCATATTTAAGATATCAATAATATCGATTTTATCAAAAAAGTTTGGAAATGTAATAAACCGGTTTTTACTTTTTTTATCGAAAACAACGCAAGATACGAAAACAACTCGAGAATCAAAATTATTGTATTTTTAGTTGCTTAATACGAAAAAAATATAAAATATTTGAAAAAGTCAGCGGCACACGCTTTTTTTGTCAATAATATTCGGTATGATGCCCCCCGGGACGCCACTGGACTTTATATTTTTAATCTAATTAAGGCTAAATGAGCCCCTTATTACTACAGATAACACTGCCAAATTTCAACAAAATCAGTAAAATCATATTTAAGATATTAACAAAAAACTGATTTTTTATAAAAAGTATGACACCCTGTATCTTGGAAACTATGAATTTTCGGACCCATGTTCATATGAAAAAATGTTCATGTTTTCTTATGTAGAATCACCTTCTGTAATTTGGCGATGTTATTTCTGGACACCCTGTATAGATAAGACTGTGACATTTAACAGAACTACGAGAAACATTTCGTCAAAATTGTCCAGCGGGATGTGAAATATCACTAGTTCAAGTATCGCAAGCCCCAAACAGACAATTCATCCAAGTTCAATTATTGGTAAATTGCCGATGTAGAAGAATACCCCGTCGTCGAAGGAGTTCCAGGCCGCCACAGAATTGTACAAGTACACTTAACCTTAAATATGAACAGGAAAAATCGACGTGCAGCGGTATCCCACATTTCAACACGCCATTTTAAGGCCTATGAAGAAGTAAATATTTATTTTAAAGTTTCATGATGATTTAATACATGTACAGGGTGTCCGGTTATAAATGTAACCCCCCTTTAACTTTTTTATTTACCCTCGTATAAAACAATGTTAAGTACAAAAGTTGTAAGGATCTTCATATAGTTTTCTGCTGTGTTACTAGAAAAACAATTGAATATCGAAATTGTACTGTGCAAATTAAATTAATGCTTTTTTAAATGGGACACCCTGTATATTCTTCCGGATATCGGTAGAGCTCTTTAAGACGAGTTCAGTAATATAAGGTTTGTTGGGTCTAGCTATAATAGTTACCAAGTAAATTGCAAGAATGTCGGATATCTGATTATTACTGAACCCCTCTACTAAATTCTTTATTTGGTGAGCTAGAAAAAAATGTTGTATACAAAAGTTGTAGGTTCCTTCAGAAACTTTTCTGCCGTGTTACTAGAAAAACAATTGAACATCAGAAAAGCTTCTGAAGGAAGAATTTTTTTCTAGCTCACCAAATAAATAATTTAGGAGAGGGGTTCAGTAATAATCAGATACCCGACATTCTTGCAATTTATGTGGTAACTATTATAGCTAGACCCAACAAACCTTATATTACTGAACTCGCCTTCAAGAGCTCTATCGATATACAGAAGAATATACAGGGTGTCCCATTAAAAAAAACATTAATTTAATCTGTACAGTAGAATTTCGATGTTCAATTGTTTTTCTAGTAACACCGCAGAAAACTGTATGAAAATCCTTACAACTTTTGTATTTAACATTTTTTTATACGAGGGCAAATAAAAAAGTTAAAGGGGGGTTACATTTATAACCGGACGCATTTTGACATTCCGGTATAGGATTCGGCACCCGCTCAAATTCTATTGGTCGATTTGAACCTCTCGACTAATCAAAGGCGAAGTGCCAAAACCGATACCAGAATGTTGAGCGGTGCTGAAATTTAGGTCGGAATGTTGATGTGGGCATAAATGCCTGGTCAGAATGAGCCACGATATAAAATACAATGAATATTTTTATTATCGTAGCATGGACATGCACTTATGTCTCAAATTGCGGGTAACTACAAGTTTTTTCGGCAGTAACTAAACTGCTAGAGAAGATAGAACCTCGCGGAATTCACGAGTCTGTGCCAAGTTTTCGTGCAACTTTCAATACCCTAACGAGATTTGTATACTAAGTAGGTATTTATTCAATATAATATACAAGTACTTAAAATAGATATATTGTTTCGTTTCTGAGGTACAGAGTGAAACAGATGTTGGATATTTCGCACTTTTTGGTGATGGTAATTATATATTTTGGACACCCTAAAAGAAAGAAAAATTACGTATAGAATAACTGGCATGGTAAATTTTATTAGGGAAGTCAGCCCAAACTTAGTGTAATGGGAAACCCCATACCTACTTATCTTAACATAAATGATAAAAGGGAAGAAAACATATTAAAATATAGCTTTTTTAGCAAAACTTAATAGTCTACTAAACTTAAAACTCTACTAGGTACTTTATTTAGTGACCAGTACCGTGGGACTTGGCATTTTTGCAACGTTAGCTGCCAGATTTCGCTTTCGTTTTTTGGGTTTCGGCTCTTCCTTTGGTGGCCTACCAAGTGGGAGTCGTTTACAGCCCCTCGTCGTTCCAACTTTGCGTCAGCTAATTGACGTTGGCTGTACTTTTATAGTCAAGTTGGTCCTATGACTCAAGCAAATCGAGCTTCCGGCAGTATTTAAAAACGACTCCCATGATGTTTTTGTTTTTATCGAGTTTAATCTTTTTATAACTTTTTCTTTTGTGACTGAGGAAACACATGTCTGATTGCATTTCTTTCTGCATCGCTGTCATCCATAATAAATTTTTTTGGATAACCTTGTCCATTAAATGCCGACTGTAAACTCGATTTTACTTAACTCGATTTAAGTAATTGAAATCCCGTTTTATAGTCTTCTTCTGACTATCCTTTCGTAATAAATATAGCAAGAGGCACAGCTCCCACTGCACAGGGAGGTAGCATAAATGTTACTGAATGTCCACTAGCGTCACAAGAAGCTGTGTTATCGACAAACACTATATCTTTTGTAAAATCTAGATTGTGAGCTCTTTGCATCAGTTTAGTCACAATTAAAATACAATAAGAATCTTCTTGATATTCTAGGATAATGCCATCTTTAACTTATATATCCCTCTTTTCCTTTAATTTCTAAAAAAAATAGTAACTAATAGTAAAAATTGTAACTACTCAAACCTGAATAGATCCTGGTCCATAACGAGGTCCCAAATTCATTGTTCGCCATTCACTAAACCAGTGCTACACGCTACGATATTTCGGGTTATTTTTTGCATTTGCAAACTCAGCACTATCAATTCCAAATTCCAATTCTAGTTTTGACTCGTGAAAATTTATAGATTCGGTTAAGCCTAAGCCGTCATTAAAGTATTTTTCAAAACGTGACCGAACTTCATCACTTGGTCGAAAAAAGGACGCTGCGTCTGCAGTTGCTAGAGTATGGTTGTGATCTCCTTTGAATTCTATGACGGCTATATATCCGTCCTGTAATAGTATATTATTTTATATGGAGGAAAAGTAACTTTTCCTCCAAATAAAATATGCTGTTTTTTCTTCAAGTGTCGACAAATTAATGCAAAAACATCTCTTTTTAATAGTAAAAATATCTAATTATTATTAAAGATAAGTGGGTTCGCAAGGCGGCTTAGACCGATCTCGGTGAATAGGCACAGGTTGTTGCTATAGTAATGTAACATAAAGCTGTCAGTGGACACTGTCAACAATAGGTTTGTTCTAGCAGCGATTTCAAACGGTTCCAAACCGTACGGAGTTTGCGCATAGCGATATAAGCGACGCTTATATCGTTATGCGCAAACTCCGGACGGTTTGAAACCGTTTGAAATCGCTGCTAGAACAGACCTATTAATTATTTTTTTAAGAGTGCGTCTCCGATTTCGTTTTAATTCCGTATTGATAAGCAGTTATTGAGTAAGTTCGATTAAATATTAACCAATTTGTTCCTCAATTAGTGATTTTTAGAAATGCAGTCACAAATTGAGTGCTAAATACAAATTGTAGTTTAATAAATCTTGAGTTGTTGACGCTTATATTTTGTTGTCTGTTTGTATTGTATCTATGTTGCTATGACAACACTTTTACCGCCGCCGGCGGAAAAGTGAAAAGTAAAGCTACGGTGGAGGAAAAACGAAACTTCACGGCCGCCTAAACAGTCGAGTAATGACAAATTTACTGACGTTTGAAGAAAAAAATAATTAAGTACTAAGTATGGATAATAAGATATCTCATTTGCTTCGGTTGATTGTAGATACAGTCCTTTCAGCAAGACTGCATATACCTACGTAACAATGGTGACACCAGCAAATCACATAGGAATACGCTTGATGTCATTCATGACGTATGCAGTTCCACTGAAAGGACTATATTGTTATAGGATATCGGGAAAAAGGAAGCAAAGTAATTTTTACATGCATGAGGGATTGTATCAATGCGCATATTTTCAAATTAATTTTGGTGTACAGGGTGTCCCAAATTCGAGCCTCATCATTGGGATCTCGGAAA
>MU184094.1:134041-148969 GCA_016904865.1 Pissodes strobi | reverse complement strand
ATAGAAAATAATTGCATCAAAGTAGGTTTTTATTTGTTTTTGTATATATATCCATCTTATCTTTAAAAATATACCCTCTAACTCTAAAATTTAGCGTGTCAGCTACCCCCGTAAAAGTGTCGAAAAATTGATACCCTGTTTAGTGTACAACTATTCAAACGTGAATTATATACAACTCTAATCGGCAGTACTATCCTAAATTTTCACCAACGAAACTAGATATTTGCATATAAACCGGCTTGACACATATAGTTTAAACCTAATATTTTGGCGCAACCTGTATAATGAAAAGTGTGGCGCAATGGTAAAAACTACTTAAATTTATAAGTTAAATAACATACTAAAGGTGTGTGATATCCTTTAAAATGTTCATATTGATTGGTACTTGTGGATCTTATTGAAAGTGTGGCCCAACTTTTATAGAATGTCTATATAGGAGCAGTTATAATATGAGTTTCATATGTACCTAACTTGCTTCACGTAAAGAGTACATTCTCTTAAAATTTCACTAACGAATTAGAACCTACTTTGATGCAATTATTTTCTAATTTAAATTCTTTATTGCATTTAATATGGACGTAATTCAAGCATACATATCAGTTGTCCAATTTATGCATATGCGCATTAATTAGGGAAATGGGAGAATCGTGTAATAACTTAAAATTTCAAATGTCTAAAGAGTTTTCGACTAAAAGGGGATAAATGACGTTGCCCTGAATTTGCATATATCATCCCGTTTGACATACAGGAGAGCTAATTTATTCCTGACAAATTTAGTAAGGTACGTTGATAAGTGGAGTTAAAGTGGATATAATTCTAGTGAGAAATACAGTGTCCTTTTTGTAAAACAATAGAATATAATCGGACATAAGTATCTTAATGACAGTGTCAAGGGCTAGTCTAACGCAGGTCTGGGGGCCACTTGACAAATTGCATAAAAAAGTTAAATGCGACTGGTCATTGATTATAATAATTATTTTTTCGCCAGCTGACGAAGTATCATTAAAAATAGAACAAAACAAAACATAAAAATACTAAATTTTGTCATGCAAAATAATATACATTCTAGTCGCTATAGTATATAACAAAATATAGAATACATAAACATTCTACTGAGTGATTGAATGGAGTACCAAAATATGATAAAATAGGGTACCTATGACAAAGTATAGTATATCCATATGACTTAAAGTCAAGCTCATGTTGTAAATCAAGAGATTTCTTAATAAAGCTCAAGATGTGGCTAAAATTTTTATTATTATTTGAGGAGTCGTTTCGTATATTAAGGAACATGAATGTTTCAAGTAAGGTTTGTTTAAGAGCCGATTATAATCTTGTTTTCAATAATTTTAATTTGGAAAATAATATTTCATACTATACGCAGGAAAGTCTAGTGATGTAAAAATTGCTGTATGTCAAGTAACGTTAATTAAATCTGCGCAAAATCAAAACACCAATGAATACAGCGAATATATTGTTACGTTTTTCCCGTGGGTTCTTGTTTTTACCGTGGGTTCTTAACAGAATTACAACTTTGCTATTATCTGGATCTCTGACACCATCCACGAAATATTCAGCAACAAGTTCCTCTTGAAATTCCTCTGTCGCTACCGGGTAGACCAATTGAATGAGACGTCTAATGTCTGCCTCAAACTCTTTCAGGTTTTCACCAGGCTTCTGATGTCGGGACTTAACTTGTGCCTGATACAGTTGTCTTCTATGTTGGTCTCCAAATCGTCTCTCTAGGGCAGCTGCCAGTATGTCATATTTCCCCTGCTGGCTGATGGGAATAGTCTGTAATAGTTCCAGAGCAGATCCACGAAGCGCTACCACTAGTGATGTAGCCATTTCTTCATTATTCCAACCGTTGGCAACAGCAGCGGCTTCAAATTGTCTTTTGTACATTGTCCAAGATGTTTGACCGTCATACGTTGGAGGTTTTATATTTGGTCCTGTGGCGAATACCCTGCTCTCGGTGGGTCCTTGATTTTTTAGTCTGGTAACTTCTGCCTGAAGATTCTTCATTTCCTTTTGTATATTGTCTACTTCTATTTCAAATTTCTCATTTTGCCCGACCAAAATTTTCTGAAGCCGGTCCTGTTCTATTTGCCTTTTATCTTCTTGGTCTTGTAAAATTTTCTGTAGCCGGTCCTGTTCTGCTTGCCTTCTGTCTTCTTGATCTTGTAAAAATTTTTGAAGCCGGTCCTGTTCTGCTTGCCTTCTACGTTCATCCTGTTCCCGTTCCGCTTGTCTTTTATCTTCTTGGTCTTGTAAAATTTTCTGAAGCCGGTCGTCCTGTTCTTTTTGCCTTTTGTCTTCATGGTCTTTTAAAATTTTCTGAAGACGGTCCTGTTCTGCTTGCCTTTTATCTTCCTGGTCTTGTAAAATTTTCTGAAGCCGGACCTGTTCTGCTTGCCTGTTGTCTTCTCGATCTTGAAAAATTTTCTGAAACCGGTCCTGTTCTATCTGCTATTTATGTTCTTCCTCTTCCCGATCCGCTCGCCTATCAGCATTTAAATTATCCATAAAATCCCGCCGTTTGTTGCCTTGTATTGACCATAGAATGTTATAAAATTTTACCAGAATCCACCAATCAAACGGTCTCGTTGACGTACTTGTACTTCTTTCCTCGAAAAATACTTCGCCAGTCCGGTCTCTTCACAATCCAACTTCTGACACCAAATGTTACGTTTTTCCCGTGGGTTCTTAACAGAATTACAACTTTGCTATTTTCAACTTAGTCTTATAACTTTACCACTAATATCTATTCAACACTCAATGATTAACTGAACTAACTCTCCGACTGACTAACATTCGCCTTAGTTCTGCTTATATATAATGTCAAATCTATCACGAATATTCGGGAAGTACTCCGAGGCCACTCTATATGATCTCGACGAGGCCATCGAGATAATTCCAGCGATCCTGAATCTTCGCGACCGGCTGGGCGATGAGTCATACAGACAAAGAAGCTAGCGGCACGGCGGCTAGTTCTATAGGGTAGCACAAAAACGTTCGGATGGTTGTTAGGCTAGCCGTAACAATATTATTCACGGGGTATACTCTGATCATCATGGATATTATTGTCTGTATGAGCAACGTCAACTGTTTCATCTTCTTTCTGTGGTATGTTTTTTCTTGAATTTTTGTTGCTTTAGATATTTGTAATATATTTCTCTGCATGTAATTTTTTTGGCGTTTTAAAAACCTACTAACATCGTTACTTCGTTAGTAGTTTCGTTTACTATGGTTTTGAAATTTTTTCAATCTGAAAGAGACACGGCAAATGTAGTGAAAGAATCCAATAAACGTTTTGCTTCTGATCTTGTAAAATTCTTCAAATTGTATGTAGAACAATTATTATGAATATCGGTAAATAAATATTATAATTATTTCTAGAGCCTTCGCTTTGTCCACGTGTTTCGTGTTTCAGGTTGTTTTCCTCTTTTAATATTTTTCAATGGTTATTATTTTCTTCCTGTATGTTTTACAACGCATTTTTATTCACGATACCCATAACGAATAGATTCTTTTATACATGAATGCCAGTCCGATACACTGGTGGAGGAGTATCAATAGGTAAACCAAATAATGGCAAAAATATATTATAATATGTATTTTTATTTGATTCAGGCCACATGAATCAATAACAAATACGAAATAAAATTATTAAGCGTATATTCGTTATGTGTAGCAATACTGGGTAGGGAGGCGGTGAACTATCGTGCGAGCCATTTCCAAAAGCTTGAACTGAATATTATATATAATATTATTGTTTAAATATGGGAGCTCATAAGTATTTCATTATTAAATGTAAAAATACATAGAAAACAGGGTGTGCTTACGGTCACGCGGCAGAAGTGAAAATTACAACATCGCGAGATTAATATTATGAAATAACACATTTTCTTTCTGTTCTATATTTGGAAATTACTCGCCACAACATTGATTTTTAAAGTACCTCGAAATCTTTCATAAAATCAGGAGTTGTTCGCTTGAGAAATGTTCAGATTCACAGATCGTGGCCCATTTTCTAAGCTCCAAATCGTTTTAAATGAGTTTTCATGCAAATAAATCTACTTATTTGACACAAAGATTATACGCATCGATATGCTATAAGTAAAATTTTATCTCGAAATCTGCTATAAAATCCACCAGAAATTGCATCTGATTACCAAAAAAATTCTACATTTTCCGAACCTGACCCATTTTTTCAGCTTGAAACCGTTTTCAATTAGATTTCAGGTAATTAAATGTATAAAACTACAGGGCTTAACCTAAACGTCAAGCCAAAATATTTGGAGATGTATTCCTCAAAATTTTCGATAATGCATCAAAAGAAAAGCTATATTTACTTTTCTGCATATTTCAATTTAATCTCGATTTCCTCGAATTTTCCTATCTTGTATTGAAAGTTATTATAGAACTGTTTTATAACAGATATCACGAGATTTACGAATCTGAAATGAATTTCTTGAAAGTAGCTGGCGCGTAGTCTTAAAGTAGATTTTTCAAACTGAAAATCAAAAAAATCACCAATTCGGCATTTTCAATCGGATCAATGCAATTTTTTGGCATTGTCTGCTCATATTTCTCCTCTCTATGTGTGAGAGATTGGTTGCTTCAGATTATTTGGTTTTTCAGCAATAAAATATTAAAAGTTGTTCTTGTAAAAACTCAAAATTGTGAAAAGTCTAAATTCAACTAGCTCACCCTGTATAAAAGGTATGAAGCTTTCCACAGGGTCTTCTAATACAGTTTTACAAAAGTTGCTTTTTGGGAAAAATATAAAAAATTTCATTTTTTTGACCAAGAAATCAATGTTATTTTCACTTTCCCGCAAAAGTCCATCTTCCCGACATTTTCGAAACACGCAGAAGCGTTTAGAGAGTTTTTCTCCTAGAAATTTGCTTTCGAACCTCGTGACTTCTTATTCTTAATATTCTTTTCAACCGTGCTATGAGGTGTAACTTGACTAAGGGTGAGTTTATGTTGGAGTTTCGGTAAACGACAAGAGTGGCGATACTAGCTGCGAAAAATCGTTGCTCGGCTAATAAGAGCCATGACATGACACACACAGCAGTTTTCTTTGTCTGCTTAAAATCGCAAAATCAAACAACACTCGCTCCTTCACTAACCGGCATCAAGAATCCAACAACAACGAGGACATATCCAATGACATCCTAGGAACCAAGTCGACACGAAAACCAATAACGAAAAACAACATGGACCAAGACAGTGCAAGAGTGCTCAGCGCACTAGCACAATGGAAACTCACACTAAGCAACACAGCAGTTTTTGCCGAATCGGCTGCCGTGTCGGACGCCGACTCGGCGCGTATAATATACTTTGTAAATAGCGGCGTTTACACGTACGGTTTTTTCCACAGTTTTGGACCGTAAACTCCAATCGCGCAGGCTATCCTGCCCATATATTTAATACTACTAATACTACTATATCGTGTGTCAAGCTTGTTTACTATGGAACTGCAGTTCGCCGAGGATGTACTTGTCGCACTCATTGCACTTGCTTGATGTGTACTTTGGTTAATTGGCGCATGAGCTAGCGAGGCAAATAGTATAGTATATTTCACATATTAAAGTCATAAATATGATATGTACGTTTTGAAATCCAAGTCAGTGTGAAACGCTCTCATCATCTTTAGTATTTATGGTAACAATATAATTTAGGAAATTTATTTGTCGTATAACTTTAACGATATTCCAAAAATGAATAGATGTTTGTGGTGGATAGAAATAATTGAAAAACAACATATGATTACAAAACAATATGAACCTTAGTTTTCAAACGGGATGTAACTGCAGATATTCATTTATATATTTTTGGGTTAAGAGGTAAATAAAACATGATATTATCACACTTCAAATTTTATTGCCCCTTAAATAAAATAGTGTATTTTTGTTTTATATTATAGGTATTCTTCTTTAGACGACATTTGTTTGGCTTCATGGAAAAATCTCACATTTCTGTACAAATCCATAATTAATTTACATAATTGTATTCTATGATTGGCATCTTCACTACAAGCCGAGAATATCGGCATCTTTGAAGTGACAGATTGCCGGTTTAATACACTGAGATAAATGTAATGAAGGAAAAAGAAATGATATACACCTATAAAACATGTAATTAATTACATGTTTATTATTTACTTTATTAGAAATGTATTATGAATAGATTATCTATTAGGATTTAACGGTTTAACTCAGAGTTTACAGATTTGTCGCGTTCTAACCTTTCTGAGTGAATGGTTTGATAAGAGTGATTTTTCAAGGTCGCATCACGAGATGGTTTATGTTTTCGTCTCGCGTTACGAAATTTTCGTATCGTTGATTAGACGACTAACCCAAACTAACCAAATCTTAAAATTGTTTATAACGTATCGGAACCGGCTCAAATAAGTAAAATAAGTTTAAAATAAGTTAAACAAACGGAAAGTTGAATCGACGACTAACCCAAACTAACCAAATCTATCAAAATTGATTATAGCGTATCGGCACCGATTCAAATGATTGAAATAAATTGAGACTAAATGAAACTAACCGAAAGTTGATTCGACGACTAACCCAAACAAACCAAATCTCTTGAAATAGATTATAACGGATAGGAACCAGTACAAATGACTAAAATAAGTTGAGACTAAGTAAAACTAACCGAAAGTTGATTGGACGACTAACCCAAGCTAACAAAATCTATGAAAATTGATTATAACGTATCGAGACCGGTTCAAATGATTTAAATAAGTTGAGACTAATTGAAAGTTGAATCGAGGACTAACCCAAACTAACCAAAAGCCAATCAGTTACACGTACTATTAAGATATGTCAAAAGAAATAAATAAAGATGTATATTTAATGATGGATATATCGTTGTAATGCCAATGTCATTGTAATATGTCAAAATGTATGTTAGAATATTGTAAATTAATTCCTTATTAAAAGACGACTGTACGATTCTGTCAATCAAACGTTTTAAGAAAATGTCAAATATAACAGATGTATATATTCGTCAATATTTCCCTTAATATAACAGATATCGAAAAATTGTTTAACAAAAGATTTGTATTTTTCGATGCTATGGCGTTTGGGAATAAAATATGACACGTGCAACTGTCACATGCGATAGTTACAGCTGTCAAATTCGTTTATTTTAATCTGACATATGTCAAAATACATCGTTAACATTTTGACATATTTAAGTATTATATTGACATATTTTGAATCATTAAATAATGCAATGCAATAGGCTCCGAAACTAAAACAAGTAAATAAGGTGGATGATCACCATATTGATATGTTTCACTTAAAAATACCATACCTTCGTTGGGCTCAAACATTCATTAAATATTTGACGTAACGGATGCAGACATGCGTCTGCGCCGCTCTCTCATAACATTAGATAATTGAACATATATCTGAAGCATATATCGTGTTCTTTTATAACATTTTTTCATTGTTTTCATGTGTCAAGTTCAAATATGGTTGTTATCATATAAAATATAGCGTAATACTATACAATTGATAAGACAGAATTGGTTAAGCATATTCACATTTACACAAACAGTTTGCATACAACAATGGGTTAGTTGTTTAAGAAGATTAATTTAGACATATTATTAAAAAAAATGGCATAGGTATGTAAAATGACGATATTAAAATAGTGGTAAAAAAATTATGTAACATCAACATAAAATTAGCTAACATTTTTTAATGATTAAAAATATATGTCAAAATATAATACTTAAATATGTCAAAATGATAACAATGTAGGTATTTTGACATATGTCAGATTAATATGAACGAATTTGACAGCTGTAACTGTCAAATGTGACAGTTGTAGGTGTCATATTTTATTTCCAAACGATAGAACATCAAAAAATACAAAATTTTTGTTAAACAATTTTTTCGACATCTGTTATATTAAGGGAAATACTCACGAATATATTCATCTGCCAGATTTGACATTTTCTTAAAACGTTTGATTGACAGAATCGTACATAGTCGTATTTTAATAAGGAATGAATTTACAATATTTTAACATACATTTTGACATATTACAATGACATTACAACGATTTCTCCATCATGACATATTCGTATATACATAATTATTTGTTTCTTTTGACTTATGTTATTAGTACGTGTAACTGATTGACTTTTTACATCCGGACCAGTTCCGATAGGTTATAATCAATTTTAATAGATTTGGTTAGTTTGGGTTAGTCGTCCAATCAACTTTCGCTTAGTTTCACTTAGTCTCAACTTAGTTTAGTTATTTGAACCGGTTCCGATACGTTATAATCAATTTTGATAGATTTGGTTAGTTTGGGTTAGTAGTCCAATCAACTTTCGCTTAGTTTCACTTATTCTCAACTTATTTTAGTCATTTGAAGCGGTTCCGATACGTTAAAATCAATTTTAATAGATTTAGTTAGTTAGTTTAGTTTCACTTAGTCTCAACTTATTTTAATTATTTGAACCGTTTCCAATAAGTTATAATCAATTTCAATAGATATGGTTAATTTGGGTTAGTCGTCGAATCAACTTTCGGTTAGTTTCAATGAGTCTCAACTTATTTTAGTGATTTGAACCGGTTCCGATAAATTATAATCAATTTTTTCTTCAAACGTCAGTAAATCCGTCATTACGCGACTGTGTAGGCGGCCGTGAAGTTTCATTTTTCCTCCGCCTGAGCTTTACTTTTCACTTTTCCGCCGGCGGAGGTAAAAGTGTTACCATAGCAACATAGATATAAACAAACAACAAAGCAAGCGTCAACAATTCAAGAATTATTAAACTAAAATTTGTATTTATCCCTCAATTTGTGCATTGCATTTCTAAAAATCACTAATTTAGGAACAAATTGGTTATTAACTTAATCGAACTTACTCAATAACTGCTTATCAATACGGAATTAAAACGCAATCGGAGACGCAATTTTAAAAAAATAATTATTGTTGACAGTGTCCACTGACAGCTTTATGTTACATTACTATAGCAACGACCTGTGCCTATTCACCGATACCGGTCTAAGCCGCCTTGCAAACCAACTTATCTTTGATAATAATAATTATTATTATTATTAAAAAGAAATATTTTTGCATTAATATGTCGACATTTGAAGAAAAAACAGCATATTTTATGTGGAGGAAAAGTTACTTTTCATGGCTTGCTCTCTATTACCAGTCTCACTCCGATCGGCTGTTAAACACGAACGCGCCATGAAAAGTATCACTTTTCCTCCATATAAAATAATATACTATTAATATCCGGGGAGCTGGGAGTTATAATTCCCACCCCACTGATCACCCCGTGAGACGGGGTCATCACTCGTCATATTTTCGATCCGAGGATCCGTTGCAGAGATCGGTAAAAAATGTTTTCCCCCAAAATCCCCCCATTAAATTATACCCCCTTCCCCCATATGGTCAAAGGTCGCAAAAACTTCGAAATAACAATAAACAAAGTAAGTATAGCGATTTGAGTAAAGTACAAAGCAAACAGTAAACATCAAAATGGACGACTCACAATGACTTTAATACTGTAAACGGCATATATTTATTAAATATATGGTAAACGGCAATAAACAACAAAACGGCAAACGAGCTGACAATTCGGCGCTCTATACGACCACGCACACGTGGAGGCGATCGATAATCGAAGGGGCAACGCTTATTGGTTGAAATAATTGACTTGCGCTCAACGCTGAAAGTACACATCGATCATTCTATCTCGTTTTGATTTCGGACAAATTTTGGCTCGACTCACGATATAGTAGTATTAAATATATGATCCTGCCCGTGTAAATACTCGGTAAATCGACGCGTGGAACGCGAAGATGGAGTGAGCGTCAGTCGCGCAGAACAGATACAACTTGCCTTGCATTTACACTGGCACTTTTTTAGACAGTCCATAACACGTTGTTTTATTTGAACCTTAGCATAAAGAAAAATGTCGTGGACAAGGGAAAACATTGAACGTTTCATAGAAATTTATAGGAGTTACCCTTGCTTGTGGAAAGTTAAGAGTGATGAGTACAAAAATAAAAAAAAATAAAATTTCTATCTTGACGCCACTTTTTTACCCAAATTTTCTTATTTTTGTATCCTTTGTATTTATGAATACGTATGCTGCTGCACAGGCAATTGCACGAATTTTTATTCTTTTTCTGTCCATGAATCCAACTAGATAACCTTACCTCGTGGCGTGTTATATTGAACTTTCCATCTTTCCAACCAGGTGGAAATTCCACACGCCACTCCAAAATCGTATGGTTTTACATTTACACATACGTTTTTGACTTTCGCACTCCAAATATGCAGCACTGGAACGTATAATTGGAGTCTTAAATTTTTATGTCGGGCGCTTCAAGCGGCCGCTCCAGTCCTGCGCAGCGTCGTGAGACGCCAGAATGCGCTCCAAAAACCGAAGAAATGGAACGCCCGTGTAAACGCCGCTAATATACAGAACTGGAACGTATAATTGGCGTGTTTAACTTTTATGTCGGACGCTTCACGCGTCCGCTCCAGTCGTGCGCAACGTCGTGAGACGCCAGAATGCGCTCCAAAACCGAAGAAATGGAACGCCCGTGTAAATGCCGCTAATGGAGAAAAACACACACGGCGGCGATTGACGAGTCGCTGCTTGTTAGCCGCCTCGGCACGCCACCTGATGCACAACAATAATAATAATAATAATAATAATAATAATAATTCTTATAATAATGATAATTATTGTTATATTAATATTAATTATTAAAGTAAGTAATTTTGGTGTTATATTTGGTATGAATGATGGAATGTTTCCTTTGAGTTTTAAATTTAAGTTATCGTAGTGGCTAAATGGACTCGATGCAAAGCCATAAACTATACAAAAAGGAATAAGTAGGTAATGGAATAAACTTATACACCTATAAATTACGCATTATTAAAACTATATATAACTTTTAAGCGTTTTTCAAAATTTTAAGTTAAAAATGCTTTTTGTCTGAATTTGTTAAAGCATCTGTTTCTATGTTCAGATTTTCTGAAAAATTTCCATTCATTAACCTAAATTGATAAGGATATATTATTTCGCTATGCCGTATAAATTAGTGTAGCTTTGGGATAGCAAACGAGAAATCAACCTCCTCCCTTAGACTCTGAGGTAGGGTTGCCAACTCCAAGATTTCATAAATCGGGATGTTGCACATAAAAAATCGGGACATTCTTAATAAAATCGGGACTTAAAGTAAAGAGTTGAAAGTTTGCTGTGCACAACATCAGTTTTGAATCCAGGGAGGATTTTTTAATTAGAATATAGAATATAGTCAAGAATAAATTTTATTCGAATTTAAAAGAAAAACATTTTTCATTCTCCCCTCTACGAAATTATAATTTTCTGTTTTAAAAGGGCAAGCGAAAGCGAAAGTAAAACATGCTAGGTGATAGGTTGCTAAGTATGAAAAACTTTCGTGCCCTGGATGACGAAAAAAATAAAAATGTCAAGTCAACGTTGTCAATGTCAAACGTTATTTAGAATAAAAATTAAATGTAAAATTACAACTGTTATATGAACCTGAAATATTTAATGGCAAATGTTGATTGAAATCTTGTCCAAAAGCAACGGCGGCACTGCCAATAATGCGTCTTCCGTTATTAGGGAGGGACACATCTTTAGTTGTACACCATTTAACGAAATTTTCATAGACTTGATTGTACCGACTTTTAGATTTATCTGGTAACAAACTACAACTGCACGCAATATTCGCTGCTTCTTCAATACAACAAGAATAATTAATTTCTCGATGCTTCAATAGAACTCATGTTTTGTTAAACTCTCGCTAAATACCAAAGTTATCAAAGTTAAGTAACTATTCAATAATTATTATTTGATAAGTGTCAAACTAATAATTTTTAATTGACATGAATGTTACCTTAGTAACGTTAACAAGCAACTATGTGATACTGGTATTTTTATAACAATAAGCCGCCTTATATCAATTTTATTACAATCGATTGGGGATTTTCAGCATCAAATTTGAATATGTGTATTTTAAGAAATCGAGAGGGGAGAATGAAAAGTTTAATACATTACACGCTGCGAAAGCCCTTTCAGGTGCTTGGAGTTTTTTAAATAGCCTCGGCTACGCTACGCTTCGCCTCGGCTATTTAAACACACCTCGCACCTAAAAGTAAACTTTCGCAGCTTGTAATGTAAATAACTATTTAGGCACAATAGGACATTGTAAAGAAAACAAAATAACCGAATATACAATAGAATATCCTACCTAGTATGTACCTACATATATAACATGAAACATAACAATCATATCATTGAGAAACAACTAAAAGGCTACTTCTTGTAAATTCTAACTCTGTGTAGATAACATATTATTATTACAAAGGAAATTTATTCCTATGCAATGTAAAAAATAACATTTTGTTTTGTAATAACTAAGAACTAACAACTAAAAAATATATTCTATTGCGTTATTTTAAAGGAGTATTTTTTTGGCTTTTTGCCGAAGTCAGCTTTGATTTATTGCTAATCGCGTGCTTGTAAAATTATCTACAAGTCTGTGCAAAATTAACTTTTATTTGAAACTCACTTTTAATATACCTCAAGTTTCCTTTTTATATAAGGAGTGAATATAAAACGAGTGTATCTTTTATCTGTTTCTCGTTTTTGCGGGTAAATTTGATTTTCGATTGAAAATCGGGACATTTGGCGTCCCGCCATAGGTCTTGGCGGGACGTAATAAAATGGTCCCAAAAATCGGGACGTCCCGCGAAAATCGGGACGGCTGGCAACCCTACTGTGAGGGCAAGATCATTTGTTTCTGTACGGCATCAGTCCTAAAATATTAATTAATTCAAATTCTACCATGATTCAAATCACCACCCCCTAAAGGTGTTGGGAGGGGCTTGATTTCTCGTTAACTACTCCATAGTTACATTAATCTATACAGCATAGCGAAATAATATATCCTTATCAATATAGAAAATGAATTTCACAAAAGCCGTATAAATTCTTATTATTGCTTTCCTATCGGTTCAGTTTTCCGAAAATGACAAATTTAATTTTTTTCCAGTTGCGTAAGTTTTGTACGGCGCTGTGTTCAAAGTAAATTGAGCACAGTTGGAAGCACCAACTACATTTCAAAAAGCCGTACAAAAATATTTGTCAAATTTACCCCCACTTGGGTTATCGATTTTCATTTTTCCACAGTTTCCACAAGCATCACCCAAAATGTAAGATATAGAGCTCAAAGTTTCTATTTCCCTTAGGACTACTTTAATTATACTATTTCAAGGTGTATCATATGACCCCAACGATGGGCTTGTGGTCTAAAATTTGTTTCTGATTTCCTCAGTGACTCTAATAATACCGTGGCCTAAACTTGTCACATGAATTAAATTCGAATAAAATATCTTTAAATTATTTCCAGTGTTAAGCATGTATAGAGAGCAGCATCTGGTAAAAAAATTGGGCTCTGATGCAAGATCACGGCGGCGGCGGCGGGTCCCCTTTATTATTTTAATAAAAAAAAGTTTAATTTTAAACAACACTTTAATTGCATACAAATGTATGGTGAATGGTAACAAATGTGATAGCGCAAATATAATACCAATCCTAATTTTATTATCCTAATTTATTTACCCCGAAAAAAGTCTTCCTTTCTTGCCTTTTGATTGGCAAATAATAAAATTATTTCATTTAAATCTAAGGTTCTGGCTGTCTCTTTTTCTATTGGTAAAATTGCCCAGGCTTTAGCCTTCTTTGCGGAATTTTATTTCTCAAATAATTTTTAATCAATTTTAAGATTGATTGAAAATGATCTCTCGGAAGTCCCTGCCGATACGGAAACCATTAGAAAAGGAGACATCAGATTTCTTTGAATGAACTGAGGATCATTTGATGGCAAATGACTAATTCTGCCAAGTCATTAATCGAAATGTTTGCATTGATTTGAACTTTATAAATGCGCCTGAATGAAAAAATGTCTTGTGAAAGTGGACCCGATAGAACATTGGAATAAAACTCGATCAGTTTCACAGATAGTAGGCCCAAATCAGCATCAGAGTAATCTTTCAGGACCGAAGGAAAAAGCACTTTACGTCTTTGAACTATGCTTTTTAACCCTTTGAATCGATTTTCAAGTTGCGATACAATAATGTCCAACACACATGGAAGTTTGCTTTGGCATTCAATTGTCGTTCGTCACATGACAACTCATCGAATTGTTTTTTCACTTTACGAAATCTGAGATTTGCGAAACCTGGATCAACTCTCCGATCTCGAGCTAAATTAGTTGCTTCATTACAATTTCCTCGAAACTTCCCATCATTTTTGCAATATCGCTCTTAGCCGTTTCCAATAGCATTAACACCCTTTGAATATCTTGATTTTTACTCTGTAGTGCATTGGATATGTTTTATGATTTTCAAGATTTTATATCCCATTGCTATCATTACAACTGTTTCAAAATTTTTGAGTCTCTTCTTCAATCCAAGCGATTCAATTTATTTAGCTGCTTTCGAGCTTATCAAAGCTAGTTTTATTAAATTGTAAAATTTGCGCTAGTGAAACTTCACGCTATGAAGAGAATCATTACGAGACGACTATCGCACGGGGCACATTCGTTTTAATGTGTGCATCCTGGATTCGGACATTTCTGTTAATATTGCCCATCGGTATATTATGCTATGTGTAAAAAATGCATACAAATTTACACAACATGTGTAACGTATCGTGACACCGCCGCGAACCTCGTCGCGTATAGTCTGGACGGTAATCCGTAACCGCAACGCGTGACATCGACGCGTTTACCGCGTGTCATCACTGAGTTCCATGTCCTGTCGGTCTTTTGGCGTCGCATCAAAGGGATGCTACGCCGCTTGGTTCGCCAAGTGTGGACGGGACCGCGT
>MU184094.1:68299-95321 GCA_016904865.1 Pissodes strobi | reverse complement strand
GGGGGGGGGGGGGGGGGGGGGGGGGATTGGGCTCGCGTTACGATTGCCCCCCGGTAAGAATGATCTATAATTCACTGGGGGATGTGGTGCTAGCTTTGTAAGTTGGGTGCCAGGTAGCGCTAGGTGTAACGTAATTGGTGCTAAAATTTTAAATCAATACCATAACGGGGAAGCAAGTGTTACATTAGCCCCCCGGTAAAACTGTCTTAAAACTCGAGAAGTAGGTTGGTGCTAGCTTTGTAACTTGGGTGCTAGATAGTGCTAGGTGTATAGTAGACAGTGCTAATGTAAATATACAAACGGAGGGGGCTCGCGTTTCGTCATCCCCCCCCCCCCCTAAAAATGCTATGGAATTTGTGGGGGGGGGGGGGGGGGGCTAAGCCTGTAAGTTGGGGGGGGGGGGGGGGGGGGGGGGGGGAAAAAAAAAAAAACATTTGGGAAACCGGGGGGGGGGGGGGCACGGTAACGCAGCAACAGCAACAGGCTAGAAGATTTGAGAAAGATTATCTTAGCGGCTGAAGAGATACAATACCATCAATTTTGCAAAAATGTAGAAATTACTAGTAACTACTAGGTGCAGGGTTTTCCATAAAATATTTCTAGGTCGAGGCAACAAAAGGTTTTATCAGAGATAGGCAACTCCCTACAATACATATAAAATATATTTGGAAGCCTATGCCTAAAGAACGGTACAGATATGTCCCGCTTCAAAGAAATTATCATTATTGATGTAGTGTAATGCCCAATATGGAAACTAATTTTCTCAGTATGTAAGCACTAGGCAAATTTTGCTGATATCCTTAAAAAGTAAATGCCTTCTCTATGAACTATTGAGTATTTTTGAAGTGCTTTGACTTGATTTCAATATTTTTGCAGAAAGTTCTACACTTTCGAGGTCAACAATTGATTATTTTATTGTCTAGTATATCAAAAAGAGGCCGCTTTATACGTGAAAATTCTTAATAATTAAAAGGAATTGAAATAGGATTTTTAACATGTCCCAGGAATACAATAAGAGAAAATTAGTTTTGTTACGTAACTATTAGCGAACATGACACATTTCTAAACTCCTGGTATAATTTAAATCACAGAGTTTAGTGCTACGTTTGAGATTGACAAGAAATAGAACACAAAGGGGGTTCATTAACAAAATAATATTAATACTCCTTACATAGAGTAATCTCTAATTTGCAAGTTAGTCGATTTGGCAAATTTGGCATACATCGAGTCGGTATGTTTTGAAACGTAACAAACAGGGGAGGTTTGGAGTGGAACAAATCTCGACAGGGGGCTAAACAAGGTGCAGATTATAATATAATGCTGGAAGTTATAAAAGGACATGAATAGTTCACGAATGCTAAGAAGAAAATAATAATTAGCAAGGAAATGGCGCATCAGAATATTATTTTAAATGTTTAGATTCCATATATATTTATCATTATCAAGAAGAAATAGAAAAAAACCATTTTTGAACACGTCTTCAAATCTAACGATTTAATTTTCGTACAGTTTAACATTCCACGCCACTGTCCTCGCATACCAAACAATTTAAAACCTTGGCGATACTACTAACGCCATTTCTTGTTTACCACGTTTATCCACTGCGCTAGACAGTCTAGAAAGCTAAAAGTTAAGCGTCCTCAAAAGGCCTCCGACCAATCATAGCGCTTCCCGCTTTATCCGGGCGGTATTACTAGCGCCATCTGTTGTAACCACCTTTACTCATTTGGAGCCGGCCGCGCATCCTAAACTCATCTGACCAATCATAGCGTTTCCCGCTAAACCCCGGCGACCGAGGCGACCAATCACAGCGCATCCTACAGGATAGCCAGTTCACCTAAACTAAAATTCCCTAAAATTCACATCTTTAATATTCAAATTTCATGAAAACTAATCAGCAGATTTCAACCGGATTTGTATTAAAATTGATAATATTATTTTAGACAACCGGTGTTGCTAAGCTTTTACGCAATTTCTCTATATTTATGTTATTTGCCCTTTACTGACGTAATATGAAGTAGTGGGGGTAAATTAACGCGCCAAAAGTCGACAGACGAAGCTTCTCCCGTTCGAGAAATCACTTGTTAACTGGCCCTCGTTGAAGCAAGTCGCGATACCAAAATCGCTCCTCATGGCGCACACAGCCATGGAGGTTTCTCTAATTCTCTAACACTGTACTAATCGTACCCAAGGCAACAGGCCAAGTAAGTAAACTCAAACGTTTACACGCCCAATCTCTCAATACTCTCTCCGCTTTATTAAAATATAAAGTCTCCCATAAGTGTTATTCCAATTCACTTAGTTTCGCATACCTACGCGAATTGCGTAGCGTGTTTTACAATAATTTCTGCATGTAGAAAACGCATGCCACAAAGGCTTCATAATAGCCCTGCCATAAGCATCTAGCTGCATATCATACTCAAGTCTCAACACGCCATTGAGTCATTTTTATTCACAAAAGGTTGAAGTAAATTGTATATAGTCGCTAAGTAAGAACTTAGTAAGTGTTCAAAGGTGAGATTTCCTGTGTTAGAAGACAATCTGCTGAACAATTGAACATTGCTAACCAAATGGTGAATCTAGTGTACATATTAGCTTGTATGTGGACAATAAGGTAATATTTATCCTGTTATTATCGCTTGTATGTTACTATATTTCATCTCAAAGTTATCCCAGCTAATCGTAGCAGTTCTTCAGGAACATAAATGAACATTTAAGTGTATATAGCTGCCAGATTATGTTTATAATCATATACTTGTTTAACATTACAATTGTTTATGCATGCTTTAGATTTTAAGAGTATTATTCATGTCACATTCTTCAAGGTCGATATTTTGCCTTGACTGATATTGTTCATATTGTAGCACTGACTACGTATACTCACTTATTGTTTATATTTTGTATATTTATGAGCTTCTAGTTATTTTCAGGTAAAATAACTCATTAAAATATTCATATAATACTAAAGCTTTTTGTTTTATTTACAAATTGACTTTAGAACTAGCCCTATGGTAAATTTTAGTGCCTAAGAGCACTTCTCTGTTTGATTCAGAAAATAAGACTGAATCAACCAGGATTGGTTCTTTTGATTCCGCATGATTAAGCAAACAGTTAGTATAAAAGAGAACTAGGTAGATTTTAAGTTTAGTTTTAATCATCCCCTGATGATGCTAACATGGTTTGCGAAACGCGCGAAGAGTGCAATACCTAATTATGTTTTCGGTATTGTGGATAAAAATAAAATGTTTATTATCACTATTATTGTCACTACAGGATCAATGACAGCAATTTAGAGAGGATGAACAACCAATGTGCTTTGGGAATAGTTTTTAATTTGAATATGTCCTTTCTTGAGTATATATTGGGAAGGAACCAGGATGCACTGAGAGTGATGGGTTTTGTGATCAGAAATTCTCTAGACACTTTAGTTTAGAAGTTAGTCTTAATTATTTGATGCATGAGTCGGTTAAATTCCCAGGGGGGGGACCATGGCCCCCCTTGGCCCCCGCTGTCTACGCCCATGTAGGAAAGCCTTCTATCTGGACTTTTCTAGATCAAATCTATATAAGGGCAGCCCTATGTATTAGATGTGTACACTATATAATGAATATCAATCTAATATATATATATATATTGATTCCACTAGTCTTTATAAATTTAAAAGTATCGTAGTGGGTAGGCTCTTATTGGAGTAAGTTCTCATTTTTCGATTTAATCGACATTATGAACATAGAAGTGAGGCCACACGAGCACAAGTAATTTATTCTATAGGTAGGCTTGTGGAACAATAAAGTTATTGGCTCTTTTATTCTTGACGGCCACTTAACATCTATGAGATATATTGAGTTATTAAGAAACGAAATTTTAAAAACGTTATCTGAAGAACCGTTACTAATTATTACGAGAAATATGTTGGTACCAAGATGGCGCTCCACTCCACAATCGAAGAGACGTCACAATATGTTTCTCAATAGGAGGATTGAAAAACAAGAAGTTCTGTGGTGGCTGGCAAGAAGCCCTGATCTGAATCCCCTTGATTATTTCCTCTAGGGATATCTTAAAAATTGTCTTTATTGCAATATGCTAGAAAATATAGAAGTATCACGGCAAAATTTAATTAGCCAGGCAGGCCTGTTCCTGCAAGAACGATCAACGTGCAATTTGTAAAATTCGACGTGTAATAGAAAAGTGTATTGGAGCAGAAGGATTGGACTTTAAATACTTAATATAAATTTCTTTGCTACGAACATCTCACTTATTAAAAATGTTTTTGCTTTGTTAGAGCATATATGTTAGAAACTATTTTAATTATCATATTTACTGCAAAATTCCATTGCCATCAAATTATAACGTTCTAAAAATCTTTCTTTTGGTTAGAGTCATATATTTTTCAAACATAATAATTATCAGGACCGAATTGCAAAACCAATAAGTTCCTGATGGTGAATTTTCGGTTCAAATGGTGAAATTTTGGCAAATGTTTATGTTTTAGGGAACGCAATAATTCGAAAAGTAATATTTGAAGTTCTATCCTGTATTTAAAAATATTAAGTTGATGGTTATATCTGAAATCCGAAGTGTCGTTTTTAGAATTTGATATTACCTTTAAATTTATCGTAAGAAAGTATCTCTAGAAAATGCTCACTTTGTCAAAAAATAAAATAACATCTCAAAAAACAAAAACGGAAAATGAAATTAACTTACTAACTTAACTATAGTTTTCGAGATCCAAATGGTGAGGTACATGCGTGAGTTTTAAAAGGTGCATTGTGACATGTTAACATTGTGGAAATTTCGTTTTATTCCTCGCCGTAATAATTAGTTATTGAGATTTTCACCCTCAGATCATCACTTTCCACGATTGATATCTATAACCTCTATCCCGATATAATCTTTGGAAAATGTAAATAAATATGTCTTCTAATAATGATCGTAAAAATTCAAGAACAAATATTTACCTGAAAATTTCGACGATCAAAATTATACAAAACACAAAGTTTTTCTTACCGATGACAAGCCACTGGATATAAGTGTTACTGTTTAACAATTCCACTATGTTCTTAATATATTTAAAAAATATATTTTCCCGATTTTCTGTAACATAGTAACTTTGAAATGTTCGTTCAAATTGTTGTTTTGTGAAGAAATAATGACTATTTCGGTACATGGTTTTTCATATTTTTAGATTTTTTCTAACAAAGTGATTTTTATGCAAATTTCTACATACGGCTGATTTCTGCAATCGGATAAGGTTTCAATAAAAGTTTAAATCATTTATACATAGGTGGAGCTATCATTAAAAGTGTAAGGGTAGTATATCTACTTGGTTTTCTATAACAATATTTTTATTGTACCAGCCATTGGTAATAGAGGGCGACAATAATTCTAATAATTGATGAGTCGTCTCCCTCTCAATATGCGCGGTTCGAACAGGTATTGAAATCGAACGGCCAGCCTTTGTCTTGAATCTAACGTCTAGATGAGCACAGGCCATTCATTTTTGCTGGGTTTGATTTTTCACATTCAGTTTTTAAGTTTATCGAATTTATTTTTCTGTTTTAGGACAATTTTCGGAATATGAAACGGTTTTAAAGCCGTGATCTGATCAACAACATTTCTGATTAGATATCTGAAGAAGATTTCTAATGTCTAAATTTGTAATTTATATTCTCTTTTCATCGTGGCCATCTTGGCACTTTTTTGGAAATGTTGTTGAGTAAGTGATCTTATTAGGACCTTTATCGAATATAATTCGATATATTGATCGTGAATTTTGTTAGCTTTTACAGAATAATTTAACTTCGCAGTTGGAAATTGGCAAGGAGGATTTCTAACTATAACAACATCATTTCATTACCAGTTTCTGTTGGTTTTTTTATGTTTTTAGCAAATTTTTGGTACCAATCCGACATTTTCTGAGGTCATCCAGTGACTTATAGGCCCTTGCCAAATTTAGGAAGAGACGGATATTTGACTCCAATATATACCTACAGTTTGCTGCCGGTAGAGGAATCGGGTAACCCCACTTTCTGGAAATTAAGGTGAGTTCTCTTTTCTTATTTCTAATTTATGAAATATAATATTGAATTTTTGGAGAGCTCACCTTGAATTTTTACTTTTTCTCTCTGCTGACAGCGGACTGTAAATTTATACTTTTTCTCCTTGTAATTCTAGCTCCTTGCCAAACTTTTAACTTAATTTGCTTTGTTTACCGTTGTTGTGGCACTTAACGCTCACCTGGGTGGCATTTGGGCTTACAGTTTTATTATTAAATTATATAAATAAATTTGACTTATGGGAATTTGCATAACTACAAATTCACAATTTTGAAGTAATCATATTTTCCTCTCAATTTTTTTGACTAGTATTTTGCTCATTTTTGGGACTTTTCTATTCAATCAACTTTTTGTGGACCTTTCACTTCTTTTGCTCTTAATTAGAAGTGTACTTAAGTTAAGTATAATCATTTTTTTCCTGAGTAAACTTGAGTATCAGAATCATTTACGAATCTTGTATTTTTGTTCATAGATTTAATTCTTAAGTAATAGAGTTTAAAACTTTTTGCTGATTTTGTTTAAATCACTGTTTATTCTTCATTTCTTCCTTTGATATCAACCAACATTTTGGTCTAAGACCAATTTTTCTGTTTGCATATTCTCACGGAGATTTGCCGAAGAGCTCGCATTGATTGTCAAGCATCAAGAGAGAATACTGTGTTGCAAAGCCTAGACAGACCAGCAGCCATAGGACAATCAGTCCAAAAGTCCTCTGGTATTATCCTCACCTATAAAGGCCTAATAACAAACATGAAGAGTAAAGGCTGCGTGCATGTACGAAACATAGTAATGAAACAATCTTTGTATATCATGTAAAATTTAAATCAAGGGACTTCTATAAAGAGCGTAACAGAGCGCTTTGGGCCGTAGCCATCATCAGTGTTACTTGTCAGTAGACAAAGAACATATCCATGGATCAAACACACAACAAAAATCGACAATGGTCACAATTAAATATCACACATTGTGATGACATCCAAAAGCGTGGGTCTTGGTACCATGCTTTTGTTTTTAATTTGCTCTATTTTAGTCTAAATTATGTGAACCATTTCTCAAATTGTGACGTACAATGTGTGATATTTAATTGCGACCATTGTCGATTTTTGTTGTGTGTTTGATCCATGGATATGTTCTTTGTCTACTGACAAGTAACACTGATGATGGCTACGGCCGAAAGCGTTCTGTTACGTTCTTTATAGAATTCCCTTTGGATTAAAATTTGCATGATATGCAAAGATTGTTTCATTACTAATAACAAACAGGCATATTTAGAGGAATAAGATGTGAAAAGACTCGTGTCCAACCAAGGTCGAACGTCTAGACGAAGCTAAGTATTCTGTTTGCCAATCTGAAGATCATTGTAAAGACCAGAATATTTAATTCAAACTAATTTTATTTATAGATTTTTTAGCTGTTTTTTTTTTGGTCAACTCTAAAATTTAATTAATTGATTTAATTCTCAAACTCTAAAAGACATTTGTTTAATCCAAGTTACCATTTTAAACTGATTCATTTCAATTTTATTTATTTGAATAAATTATTGTAAATTTGTTTTTAAGAATATCTTTCATTTCCTGCAAGAAACGAGATTCAGCGATTCTCAACGTCTATTAAGTAATTTTTGTCAGTTCTTTTAAGCTTTTATTGGTACTACTTGACAGTTACTTTGAGAGTTAAGGAATGTCTGGCGCCCATATAAAAAAATATTTACAACAAAAATGGTAAACCAAACCCACGCTTAAATTCCCATAAACGGTATACTATTACGTTTCCATAAAATCAGGAATACTATTCGTTACAGTTTGTCTTAGATATTATTTTAGAAAGGCTATTTTTGACTTCATCTGCAACATTAACTTAAAGATTTATTAAATCATATAAATATAATAATTATTTATCTGATCCTAGTTTCTTACCCTGGATCACTATAACAGTGAGGTTGTGTTAAAATCAGAAATGGTATAATTATTGTACTCTCTAAAAATTCGCCGGACTAAGCAAATATTTGACAGAATCTCTATAAATATACTCGCCCATACTACGGAAACGTTTTAGGGATTTTCGTTGAGGCCATGTAGAGCGGAAAGAGCCCGCTTCCCGTCAAAAGTAAACATAAGGATAATTCCATTAAGAAATGAACTGAGTTAGCTTTTAAAGAGAAACTGCTTGGTGTATGTAATTTGTAAGTCAAATAATTGTTGTTAGTTTTAACTCGATCAACACACGAGATATATTCGCCAAATTTTACGGGATCATTCGACTGCACACATATGCTAATGTTTTTGTTCTTGGATACTTTGGATGCTGAAATAATGCAAATTAATGTTATGTAGGATAACTTTTGGAGGGTAAGGCAACTTCAAAAGTGCATGGCGTTTCAGAAGCGTATATATAGCATTGAAGAATGGAATTCTGTATTTCTGTGGCTGTTTTGAGTAGATATACCTAGCTAATAATATGGAATTCCGGCCTCAATAAATATTTTCGCATAACCTTATTCAGGGAGAGATAAGTTTTGGCACACGACAATTATAATACACTGACAGATGTTTAAGCCCAAGCTTGTAAATCAGCTGACTTTAACTCACTCACTGAAAGAAGAGAAGAGAAAAGAAATATGCAGAAAACCTACAGCAGTGCGTTGAACAAAAAAAGACTGTCAAACGAAAACTCGACAAATGAATGGACAAGACCGCCACAAGTAAGAAAATTAGAAAAAATGATCAAAATTAAAAATCGGGATAGTCCAAAGAAAGCTTTGAAAAGAATAAAGCAGAATATAACCATCAACAATAAAAAGACAGGGAGTCTCAAATCTTACCAAGCGAATTAGTGATTATTGAAGGTGAAGGTGAAAGGCAGCAAAAAATGTTAGGTGAAATATTGAACAAAAATAGCACCAGCGAGGTAAAAGAACTGCAGAATACAGACCCTATGATTTTACTGTGTGGAATAGAAAAATAATAATAGTTGACACCATTATTGCGGAAAATCCAGAAATAGCTGATTAATGTCCTGATAATCTTTCAACCATAAAAGTAGTTACAGAGTTAGATTGGAGAAATAAATTAAAATAAAACTGGGCTCTTTAAATAAAACCCGAAATTTGTTTGATGATTTTGATAAAAAAATAAAAGAATTTTCACGCATCTCGAAAACACTGCTGCCATAAGGGTGGAAAAACACAAAGAGAATACATGTTACGGAAAAGGCTGATTTTCATATTTGGGTCGGTGCACCGACTATGTGCCTACCATGCTACGGCCGCCGCGGGTCGTGTACATTTTCACATTTAGGACTGGTCTAAGATCATACTCCGACTATTGTAACCATACGAACGAACGAAGTTGTAACCATACGAACTAACGAATTTGTAACCATACGAACGGACAGCATGAACTCGTCCAATGACGATTTAATAATGATAGCAACGTCGTTCAGATTTTGAAAAAAAGAAGTATAATGAGAAAGCTTCGTTAAAAATATTCATAATCTCTATGTGCTAAGTTTATATAAAAACTGCTGTTCTTGAACGAGTATTATTAAAGTTTCTTCGTTAATAGTTTGACATATTTTATCAGTTTCGTACTACACTAAAAACTGAGCACAGATGAAGAGAAAGAGACTCTTCGGCACAAGTGCACGATTATAGGTGATTTTCACATAAGAGCCGTGCTGTGCTACGATCGTCCTCCGACCGTCGTAAATCGTTTTGAATGCGACTGGAATCTGGACGAGCGCAACACGGTCGTAGCACAGTCCTTTATGTGTAAAAATGTAAATATGGGCTTCAGTGCGTTTCATATGGAACATACAATTTTTTGTTGTACTGTAAAAATGACCCGGTAGGTGCACAGTCGGTGCACGATTGACATGTGAAAATCAGCCTTAGACTATCTTAACTGCAGACGATTAAATCTTAAGAAACAACAACACAAACTGTGAACGAAGGAATTTTTATGCGTTTGAAGAAAGGCAGAGAAATATCTCTTGTGAATATACGATAATACATCAGAATGGTCAGTCGATAGGTAAAAGCGTTAACAAACTGGAGATTAGGAAAATCCGAATGTGTTTTGTTGGGAATATCTGAACACTGGAAACCACACGAACAGGTTACATCAGATCGGCATTGGGGACTTCAAACTGGTAAGTTATTTCTACTAAAGTGAGGGAGGACGTGGAAAAAGTGCAACTTATATTAAAATTACTGTAAAGTGTAATGTAACAAGGACAATGTGTGATCTATCAGATAGAAGAGAGTTTGAGCCGAGTACATCCACCACCGAGTAGCGACATCACGGGTTTCAATTTTAATGGCGCCTGCGCGAAATAGATTGTTTAGCTGTCATATGACAAAGCAAATGATGTTTCATTTATAGTCAGGCGGTTGATGTATTTGTTCCGATCATGGGTCAAGTTTCGTTTAGCGGAAATCCGTTAGGAAAAGAATACATTTATTTTTGGTATTAGAGTATCTCTCTCAACGCAGGACAATCAGAATTTTTCGCCGCAAATATTAAAATTAGAACTTTAGAAGAGCGAAAATGTATTTGAAAAAAAATATATTGGCTAAGAGTGCCTCTCTACCTCTCTAACCCAAATTAACCAGAGTAAAAAGGCTTCACTATTCCCAACTAACCCAAACCACAGTTCTTTCAAACTAATCATTAGAAACCAACACTCACCCAAACTAACCAAAACCAACTCACTAGCCAAGATTAACCCAAACTAACTAAGACTAAGCAAAAATAACCCTAATTAACCAAAGTAAAGAGACAAGCGCGCTACGTGCGTCTCTTCACTAACCTAAACTGACCTAAACCAACTACAGCTAATCCAAACTAATCAAAAATAACCAACACTAAATAAAACCAACCCAAACTGATCAATATTAACCCAGACTAACCAAAACTAACCCACATTAAGCAAAACAATTAACCAGAGTAAAAAGACAAGAGATTTGGTTAGTTTGGGTTAGTCGTCTATTCAACTCAGTTTCACTTAGTCTCAACTTATTTTACTTATTTGAGTCAGTTCCGATACGTTATAATCAATTTTGATAAAACTGGTTAGTTTGGGTTAGTCGTCCAATCAACTTTTGGTTAATTTCACTTATTCTCAACTTATTTTAATCATTTGAGTCCGTTGCGATACGTTTGCCACACTCTTTATATTATAACACAAATTGAATTATACCCGATGATCATCATACGAATTTTTTTGGTAACGCGGGACGAATATTTGAAAACCATGTCGTTACGCGGTCTTGACAAATCACTCTCATGGAACCAAAGAAGTATTCACTTCAAAAATCATTTATATTGCAATACTATTTCTGTTAATATGTTTCACCAAATTCGATTTTTCTAGACTATACATTAAAGATGTTTCTTTTGTGTGTTATAAAATAAAGCAAACAAAACATTTTCCTTTAATAAAGTTTTTCAATGATATTCATAATAATTCAACCGCAAATATCCTTATTTCATTAAGTCCACTTCAAATTATCGATCGTGTAAACGAGTTCTTCACAATTTAACAAGTGAAATAGGTTGCTTATCCGTCAAACGCGTCAAATGAGAGAGAAAGAAAATTTGACCCTTAAACATCAAAGGTTCCGACGGTTTCTGTCGCTACTCGGTGGTGGATGTATTCGGGTTTGAGTGTACTGCAGGGTTATTTATTAAATCTATAAACTAGAATTTATAATTGTGAATATTTATGAACCTTTAGGTAGTAGGTATAAAGCTATTTTTGAAAAAACTTGAGTAACCTTGTTTCATGATTAAAATGAATATTAGAGTATTTGTATGAGGCGATGTTAACATTTTAACAATATAAACATTTTTTTAGCAGTACTTGAGGATCTAGACTGGAAAAATATATACGATATGCTAAAAGTAATGCGAAATTGCAGTTGAAGATTTTTATCAATAATATAAGATTCTGTTTTCCCAAAACTATGTTGTTGTAAGGCGATTAGTTAATTGCTTAACAACCAGTGTGGGTCATAGAATTTAGAGAGTTGGGCGAGGGCGCCACTAAATTTTCTGTTATGAATATATCAATGACTTTTAGGCATTGAAATTAGGGTAGTACCATTTAGAAAAATACCGTATCTAAGAATATTAGGAAACCAGAATATAAATTGTATAAGCTCAACTTGATATTGACTTCAGCATACCAAATTAAACATCAAAGTTCCTAATTAAGATATTGTCAAAGGCTGGAACAGACGGTGCTTCTGCTACTTGGTACTCGGGCTCAAAAACGGCGTCCTCCACCACGTGTCAAAAAGGCTTCTAGGAGGGACCGGACTCGCCCTAGTGCGTTTTCTTGAAATAATTTGCTAGTAACCTTGTCGTTAATTCGTTTAATTTATACTGGTATGCTTTAATTAGGTTTCACTTTGATCTATGGTTCACTTTACTTTTCACTGAAGTAAATTTAGGGGATGGTTTGATCTTGGTTACCAGAGAAGCGTTTGGCCTTAATTAAAAGAGAACTACTTCACCAGATGATCAAGATCGGGAGGTTTGATCTTGGTTACCAGCGAAGCGTTATGCCTTAATTAAAAGGGAACTACTTCACCAGATGATCAAGATCGGGAGGTTTGATCCTGTTTACCAGAGAAGCGTTTTGCCTTGATTAAAAGGAAACTACTCCACCAGATGATCAGGATCGGAGGGTTTGAACTTATTACCACAGCAGCGTTTTGCCTTAATTAAAAGGAAAGTACTCAACCAGATAAGTTGTCGTCTACTTGATTTTCACGTTCTTTTATACTAAACTTTGTTGAGATTTTACTGATTGTTCTTAAAACATGTATAGATAATACTCATAATATTTTATCATTCAATGTCAAGTATCAAGTTCAAACTTTAGACTGAGTGTTCTTCATTTAATACGCTTTCTAGTTTACAATATTTATTTAAATAATCAGCATATCATTAAACATAACGTGCACAATAGAACATTAATTAGGTCTCAAACCTAATTGAGATTATAGTATGGCACTTTAAATAATAATAAGATTCTGACAAATAGGTATCAGCCAAATTATAAGATTACCATTCTTAATCTTAAGTTCAAAATCATTAATACTGCCTAACTAAAACCTGAATTTATAAAGTTTTGACTAAGTAACAGACAATCACAGAACGCCCTAAATGAAGATTAATTCTCTGAATAAAAAATCAATTATAAATTAATCCAATGACAGCAATCATATCAGTGGACAAATAAACAGTTAAAAAATATTAAATCAAATAAATTGACCTGTGAAATAAAATATATGGCCATTGCAAATCTGCAGGGGAGATATAAAAGTGCTTAATTTGGTAGCCTGCTTATGGACGAAAACCTAAAGTGGTAGTTAGGTAAGATGGTCTACTGCCCTAAAGCTTACATCAAATTACAGTAAGTGCTTAGCGTTAAGGTAAGTATAACAAATACAAAAAAAATCAGATAATTACTATAATGTCACAGATTACCTTAATCTGTGATAGTGTTAACGAGACATTTGCTAACCAAGGTAATATCATATACGGTAGGGAAGAAAGATAAGAAACGATTAAAAGTCAATTAACGGTAAGTTCGATAAAAAATAAGATAGGTAATTGTATGACTTACATTAAAGGCGTATCATTTAGGTAAATGTACGTAATACAAAAAAAAAAATAAATCAGATAATTACAATAATAATATCAAGACATTTGCTAATCAAGATAATATCAGATACGGTAGCGAATAAAGTCGGTATTAGTTAAGCAAATAACGATAAGCAACAGTAATAGATAAAATAAAAAGTTATAATCGATTAAAACTCATTTAACGGTGAGTTTGATAAAATAAGACAGGTAATCATAGGGCTTAGTTGTCTGTCCTTTTCATATGGTCATATGGATTTGGAAGACTCTGACAGTAGCTGGTGGCTATTTTCTAACTCATAGGGCTACTGTGTTGGCCTCAATTAGAGAAGCTGCATGTCACGTCATGCGGTCAGCATCACTATATCTCAAAAGGATAGGAATGAAATTGGAGACGCTCTCTACATTATAAATAATTTTAGCTATTTAATATAGAAACACAGGGAAATTAGAAGGTTAACCTCACTTTACATAAACTACATCTATGGAACGATATTGCCGACAATACGACAAAATATGGATGGCTTATCTCATGCTAAATTAATACGAATATTTCCCTCATGTATAAGAAATCCCATTAGAGGAGTGCAGTTATCGGAAAATTACAGCGATGATTGCACTGCAGAAACCGAAAGAGCAAGGCGATAATTGCATCTTACGTATCTATGGTAATTCCATTGTGAACTTACTATGACAGCGACAATTTATAAATAACGTCAAAGTAAAGTCAAAATATATTATTAAAAATGTCTAGTTTCAGATTCAAAAAAACATCGTATTTTTGCGTCTCTTTATTTTATCTACAGTTACATATACGTTTTTGTAAAAAAATAATAAAAATAAATTTTTTAAAACCATGTCCATATTCGGGAAATTTTCCCCCGAATTACACTCGTGCTTCAAAATAACCCTATAATTTTGCATTCGAGCATGTTGTCTTAGAAAAACTACATTCGGTCATTTTCATATTTAGGAAAAAGAGCCCTCCACCTTCGGTGTGGGGCTCTTCCTCCAAAATATGAAAATAAACTCATGTAGTTTTTAGACAACACGCTGTCATTCAAAATTATCAGTAATTTTTATACACTTGTGCAATTACTTCCGAAAATTGGACCTGATGGTCAAAAATTATAACGATAGTATCTTAACTTCGAACTTGTCCTTTTCTCTACCTACGTGTTCGGCGTGCTGCAGAGAAGACCACGTTAATTATTAAAAGATATCTTTGACATGTGTCAAGTAAACGTTCTAAAATGAGGTACGGCCACGAGCACTTCGGAGCTGTATTCGTCGATACCGGTTAGGTGCGTTCCAATATTCCAAAGTATGAAATAGTTAATGTTTTAAATTTTAAGACAAAAAAAATTGAGCGAGTCTGCTAGTACTCGAGACTCTGATGTGTAAACATATCCTATATCGACATCATCGACATGAAGATATAATGTCACCTTAGACCGCGAGACACCTGAATATAGGCAACCACTTATTTGGAACTGGTTGCCTATATTCTGGCGTTAGAAAGAACACGTTTTACACTAACGGTAACAGACAGCCTGCAAAATACATTCCCGTCACAGATACCGCCTGGCGTGCGTTGTTTAATGTTTACATTTGTAACGTTTGCATTAGAGTGTCTAATATTACACTTCACGCATAGCTCTTCGCCCGCTTCGCTCGCTACAGGAGCGCAACCACCAAACACTAACTAAAGGTAACCCAAGGCATGCTCAAAATCAAGAAGAAAAACATTTTACAAATATAACTCATGAAAATAAAAATAAACACCACGGAAACAAGTCGGGAATGTCACATCCGGGTTTCACACTTCCGTCCATTTTCCCGAGATTTACCCTCATACCGCCGCGTAAGATATTTACACAAGTTAAAACGTGCAAAAGGAAACTAGACACTCTTATGGTCGTTACACAGGAAAAAGGCACTTTTCCCGCGCTCCTCTGTATTTATGCTTCTATATGGAAAAAGCTATGATCTACGTACTAAGGTGGTCTAGAAGGGGTCGCGTCGCGATCTGGTGGAACGTTTGAATTCATGCCGAGTGAAGGCTGGTTCCAGGACTTTAAATTTTTCCTCCTTGCCAAGTTTGCTGGTTGTAATCTATACAGAAAAATCTATTAGAATTATGTGACTACAATCGAGAAAAATAAACTTAATATTAATTCGAATCTGTATTCGTTAGACTTTAAGATTTCCACCATGCAATAATGCACATGTCTTTAAATACATTTTCCTGTAAAATAAAATTAAATTATTATAGATATCAATAGACAAATGTTGACTGATCTATGTTAAGATCAAAATCCCTAAACTTAAGAGGCACTTTATTCCTTGCGGAACGCTTATATAAGGGTTTAGTGCTCCCAGAATGCTTCTGCTCAGTTTCTGACATTTTGCTTTAAATAGCTATTGCAATGATTGTGCCAGGAGCTTGCCTGAGATCACCAGTCCACTGTACCGTTTTGCTTACCAAACGTTGCAATTCACTTGCAGAATTTTACAAACTTTTTGGGAAGCTTTGCGAGGGAATACCTACTGTCTGGATTTTGATTTACGCTGACGCTATACTCTGACTCCTGAAATGAAAAGTTGCCAATATTACGGTCATTAGTGTTTATGTCTATTTTTTTTTGAGGTGCAACATTTGCTGCTGCAGTGTCTTGCAGGATTACATTTCCCATTGTCTTTATGGCTGTACATATTCTGCTTGGCAATTTTTTTTCTGCGTAACTCTTGCCTGATAGCATTCTTTCCTTTTCTGTCACCAGTGGTGATGCGTCTTGCTTGCCAACTTCTTCCTTCTCTGTTGTTATCTTCCTTCTGATCTGACTGCTATACCTCTTCCACAATTCAGTTATTTTTAGTCAATAAAGGTACACGGTTTTTCCATTGTTTTCTTCAAACCATGTTTTCTTGCTTATTTGCCTGCAGCCTTTTGACATACTATGTCGTCATTGAACTTCGGGGGCTTGGTAAGAATTTTAAACAAGCAATGCATGATCTAATTCTTTTCTGAATGCTATCGCCCAGTCCAGGCCATCATAAATAAGATCTGGGCAAGTATGATTATTTCCCCAAAGAAGTAGTTCATCTTCTTCGTACATTTCCTCTCTTTTGAGGAAATATATAAATTGGAGATTATTTTTGCCTTGTATATAATGTACTATTGTATATTTTTAGAAAACCGTAAAAATCATTCCATTTTTGCATGTGCAAAACGATTATAATGATACTACTTTCGATTGCATCGCAGAGTGCCTCCTGGGACCGGTTTCTGCGCCTCTACTATTGTATAGTGATAATCTGACATGTAATAAAGCCCATCTCTGAAAAAGGTCTGTGCTTCTCACTGGACTGCCCTTGTTCTCACCAAATAGTCCCACAGTGATTTGTGGTCACACCTGATGATGAACTTATGTTCAATTAATAATTATTGGGAGCAGTGACGAGCCAGCACGCTGGGGGGCGCGGCGCAGCGTTTTGAAGCACGCCGATTCTTTGCTTGCTTGCTTGCATGCTTTATGGCTTTGCTACGAAGCAATTGCCAGCATCCCAGCAAATTAAAAATTCCTTTAAGCTAAAATAAATAAAACATAGCTATATTATTTTGTAGAATTTTTAAATTCCGACTGTGTTTGACAATATTTTAAAGCAATCTCGAAACTTCATAAAATAAACTAAAAACTGCTTTATAGAATTTCTAAATTTCTACTTGGTATTATATAAAGCAAACTCGGAGTCCGATGCTTAAAACAAATTCAGATTAATGACTTCAAATTCCAAATTAATTTCCCTTACGGACTTCGCAGCTTCCGTAAAGCATACCCAACCTCCGTAAAAACTTTTAATTCCGTGTTTGCATCATAGATTTTATAAAATACGATACGTCCAATTATTATGTGATAAGGTGTCTGGATATGGCGTATTTTTAACGGCTGAGAACCTTCAAGAATGACATTAAAAATAGAAAAATCATTGGATTTTTTCGAAATACATCTCTTCGGAAAACGCATTTGCTAAAGTTCCCTCAAATTTTTCCAAATCAAGGTTTCACACGAAGGAGACCAAACTTAATTGAATATAAAAATTTGATCATAAATTACATTCTGTAATCACAAAAAATAATAATTAATTATTGTTAAAGAATATATTCATCATTGACGAAGAAGTAATTCCGTTTTACTAAGAAGGAGTCAAAGAAAAACTAGGTATAAATATACAAATAATTTAAGGATTGGAGTCAATGAATTTGTATGTATATTTTTAGTTCCATAGGAAAATAAGGTCATATTTACTTGCAACCAATACCTTTCAGTAAAATGCACCCACTCTTTGCAAAATAATGTCATGAAAGTTGTTTATTGACTATAGGTCTTTTTACTTACTAAATTTTAGTAGAACTTATCGTCAAGTGATCTTATGAATTTTAACACTGACTCAAAAATTCCCTTTAACTCTAGGCTATAGATAAGAAAGGTAGTATGAAGTGTCATGATTGCAAAACATATTTTATATCTAGTCTACCTATATGGTTTATCTAGTCATTTAGTTCATTGCAACTAGCTTAGCGAGAGCGATGGAATGTGTTAAGCATCTACTGCACCGTGCAATTTCTTTTGAGCAATGTTTATATAGAAATTGCCAACTTAACAATAACAAAGCATACCGGCATATAGGACAAGGTTTGCTTTTGGTTTTCGATCTATTTTCCATTCTTCATTAGTGATTTTGGGAGATTTAAGGAAGGTATCATTTTACAATGGAGGAAAAAAATTCAGTACAGATATCACTGAAATTCGCTATAAAATCGGACCACGTTTTTTTGCCTCACCGGTTCGTCGTTTCGCGGATGCCTAGTTACCTAGGTACCTGCAGAATTTCATTACATCCATTGAATAATGCATGCAAATAAAATCTGCTCAAGGTACATGAAGTTACATATTTCTATTTCCAAAATTGAGAGTCAATATTATAACTGGCAATTGCATAAGTACTCGAAACTTATCCTGTAGTCTAGAACTTCAATGTTAACAGGTGCTAACTTTAGATATCAAACATCATAACATGTTTATTATATAAAATTCACCGCAAACTAATGGATAAACATATTTTCAATTTGTGGGTAAGCGGTTGATTAAATATAAGGAATTATTATTTATTGCCAGATTATCTACTTGAAAGCAACTTTCAATATCATAACTATTTTAGTCACATTTTTGAGTTTAAGTATCCTAGTGCATCATGCAAATTCAAATATTCTTATTTTTTGTAATCTCACTTATAACCTATTGTAATTCTAAATCAATACCTGAAGGATATTATCATAGTGATGTTATCGTAACGAAGTGGCCAACTACAAGTAAGACTGTAGAAATCCTAGATAAAACAGTATCGTCATCTCAAAATGCCGATGGCACCGTTCCAGTAACCAGCCACGAACCTGGATGGATGGTAAGAGATTGCAAGTCATCATATGGACCTTTAATTCAGTATTCAGTACTTTTTTTTAATATATTTAATACTATCTAAATTTATTTTATTTTTCATAAAATATCCGAAATGGTTACTATTGTATTTTTTAATTTTCAGGAGTAGAATAGCGAGAGTGTGTTATATTACCCTAAGGATGTTTCTCTTAGCCATAGCCATTGTTTATGCTTATTTATTTACTTAAAGCCACGGCTCTAAGCTTTAATAACTGGGTATCCTTTGTCAAAAAGGAAATCGGCGCTATACCGGGTTTTAGAAAAATCTCGCTTTTTAGAATATTTAGATTCCTCATTAGGCATTTAGCCTGAACATTTTTTTGTCCGGTTCTAACTTAATAATTTTTGCATTTTTGCACGCATCAAACAAAAAAATGCGGATACAGTGGGATATTAACGATCTCATTACCTGCATTTTATTTACAAACCTTTTATTCTACGACTACTAGGAGGTGGCAGGAAATTCATTTCATAGAATCTCAATTTTTTACCCTTAACCAAAGAGAAATTTAATTATTATCAAGTGTTTATTATTATCATGGCGGTGTTTGATGATATTAATTAACGATTGCAGGGTATGAAGTGAAAGTAATTTAAATAAGTATACTAAATCTTCCAAAATATTTAAAAGATCTCAAAACTATAACATATTTTATTAGATGAAATCTAAATCAATGGAAAGAGGAACTATTTTTCAGTTTTTTCATCCCCGTAATTTTAAGGAGGAGAGGGGTCGTGCCATACCTCTTTTTAAAGGTGACATCGAGTTCTTTATGACCCTATAATTTATCGTCATTATTTTCATCCTATCTACAGGGTGAGTGATTCAATGAAAAATTTTTTGGCGTAACGTTTAAAAACACACAAGAAAAAAAAATAATCTCAGCGGCAGGAATTTTCGTTGGCATAGTATCCTCCTCTTGACATCAAAATTAGAAGGACAAAAATACCTACGGGGATAAAAAAAAAGAAAATTAGTTCCCCTTCATATCAGAAATCGAAGTGTTCGAGAGTTTTTCGACTTTTCACAAATAAAATTTAAAAAACGAAATCTAAGTTGTATACAGACCTTCAAATGCCTAATCAAATGTGTACATTTGATGTATCATCCACAAAGCGTGGGTCTTGGTACCATGCTTTCATTTTAATTTGTCTCAAATTAATGATTTTAATCTAAATTATGTGAACCATTTCTCAAAAATGTGACGTACAATGTGTGAAATTTGATTGTGACCATTGCCGATTTGTGTTGTTTGTTTGATTCCATGGATATGTCCTTTGTCCAGTGACAAGTAACACTGATGATGGCTACGGCCGAAAGCGCTTTGTTACGCTCTTTATAGAAGTTCCTTTTGGATTAAATTTTGCATGATATACAAAGATTGTTTCATTACTATGTTTCGTACATGCACACAGCCTTTACTCTTCATTTAACTTAATAAAAAGTCTTAATAAACAGTTACATGTAAATATGCCTATTATTTTTGAAATTATTTTTGAAATTAGAAAGAAATATTCCGAATAAAAGTTTTTTGATTTCATCTCATTTTACACACCTTTTGCTTTCATGTATACATGGCGATTCTAAAATGCAAGCCACAAGCCAGGCTTGTTTTTTACATGTAATATAGCACATTTTTAATAATTATGAATTCTCTATTTTTAGAATTACGAAATACCATGATGTTTTTGGATAAAATTGCTTAGCTTGGAGATAATGGTTTATATTGAAATGTTATGGCATAGATGGTTCAGGTCTGATTTACTGATCAATCTGCTGTATTTTCTGCTAATATTTTACAAAATGAGCTATAATATATAGTTTTTAAATTCTGTTTACTAAATTTGGAAATAACATACTAAAGCATAATTAACCCTGATACTTCCCATAAAACTATCTTTGATAAGGATGCTTAGGGAAAAATATAATTTCTGTAAAAACAATTACAGCAGTTCGTACACAAGTAATTATTTTAAAAATATTTTAGAAAAAGCAACTTTTGAAATTTGGACAAGTTGCTTCGAAGATTGGTAATGCTATGGGAGCACACGCCAACAAAGTTTCAGCTGCATTGGACAAGATATGCGAAGTTATCAAAACTGTCATCCCTCTTTTGGCAGCCGTGTGCCACGTGGGCCAATTTGGATTTTGTTCTGCTGCAGACGAGGCTCCAATAGCGCTGTCGGAAGCTATGAATCCTAGTGATTTAAACTTAGATAATTTAGATAGATAGGGTATAGTGCCCCCTTTCAGTAGACATTTTCTTATGACAGTGTTTTTTAGTAGTTTAAACTATTAACGATTTTCGGCCTGTTAGACCGTAGTCTGATGGTTAATAATGATTCTAATGGTTAATAATGATTCTAATGGTGCTTCTTCCAGATTGACATTTAATTAATTTACTTTATTTTAAAGAGCAGAAATAAAAACTTAAGTCAAAAATAATATATAGGATATCCATTTAAAATAAAAAAATTATACCTATATAAAAAAAAATTAAATAGTCTGTATATAAAAACTTAAGTCTTTAAAAACGTTCGATCATTATCTGACCTGTTGCAAAGTTAGGTAAGTGTTTTTATTACAAAAAGGCTTTTACCTGCTAAACTATCAGAGCTAGACCTTACAAACTATATATATTACTTCATTTGTCTTCAAGAGCTCTAGCAACGCTTCAAATAATATACAGGGTATCCATTTAAAATAAAAAAATGATACCTATATTAAAAAAAATTAAATAGTCTGTATATAAGAAAATCAAATATAACAAACGTTCACAGGGCCCTCGCAAGGGTTATCAACGCCCGCGTGCCGAAAATATTTTGGCGCCCCATAAAGGGGGGAGGAGAAGAAAAGCGCCGCTGGATAATCGGCAAAAAAATTTTGTGTGCCACGCCCAAATTTGTCCAGTTTCTGTTAAGAATTTAGTGAAGAACGGTTAAAAAAACTATCAGCAACCTTTATTAAATGCCTTAAGAACTTTATGCTGTTAGTTGTTACATAATATATTTTTTAAATTTTTTATTTTCTTATTTAAGCATTCGACTAAAACCGCATTTTATTTTAATTTTGTAATGAAGCGACAGAGATTTCAAAACTAAAGCTTTATTCTTCTTTAAATTATGTATAAAGGCATAAACCAAACAATAAACAAATAACAAATAAAACATTTAATTAGGATCAATCCAGAAATTAAATGGGTTTTTTTCTAGATTTGCCTGAAGCAAATTCTTGTATAATACTATCAAAATTAATTTTATCGAGTATCTCTTGCTCTATAGCTAAGATAATCTTTCTTGTGACATGGTAGACCTCAAATAATTTTTAATTATTTTTAATTTAGAGGATGACCTCTCACCAGAAGCAACAGACACAGGTAAAGTGAGGAGGATTCTTAAGGCAATACTAATATTTGGTAGAGAGGAAGTTAGATTGTTTTCAAATATATATTGTAGAATTTCAAGGGGATTTGACGCTTCAGGTAATGAAAACAATCTTAGGGCTTTTATCTCGTTAAATAAATAATTTTCTTCCACGTCAGCCTCCTTCTTTTCCTGATCAGTTAGCTTTTGCTGTAGAGCGTTACGTTCATTTGGTTTCAATAAAGTTTTACATAAAACCTTTTTCTTCATCTCTAACACAGTTTCTGAGATAAGGGGATAGCCATTCTTATTTCGAAAACTCTGTACCGGGTATCGAAATAAGAAAGGGATTCGGCTATACCACAGGAACTATTAGTCCTAGAGCTTTGAGGTAACTTTTTTTTATAAAATAGGCCATAAAAAAATCTGGAAATAATTTTCAAGTTTGTCAGTCGTCCGCTAGGTAGCGCAACGAACTCTCGAAAACATAATATTGTGATTATCTACAAAAAGACATACTAAATGTATTCTCAAAATAATTTTTGAAATCTGGATGAGGTTACGACAAACATTAGTTCGGACTTTTTGCCCTTACTCTCAAATAAGGTTGAAACTTGTTATGAACAAAATGTCATATAACTTTATTGTTTTTTATTCGATTGCAATGATTTTGGGGTCATTTTAAAGAGATTCTCCTGTTTAATAAAATACGAAAGAAAAATTCAATGATTTTGTCACCGCGACATTTTTTTCTAGAAATTCAAAATGTAATGAAGCAATTTTTTTAAATTTAAATGGAAAGATGATAAAAAAATTAGGAATCTAGTGAAATTGCAAGTCCGGCGTCGTGTCCCAAACTTCCTTGCTGACGCCAGTTTTAGCACGTATTTCATAAATAAGTTTTTATTTCATTTAAAAAGGGAGTTTCCGGTGAAAATTCGTGCTGGTAAAACTAAAATTCGTGTACATTTGCCAAAAAAACATATAGGAACCAAATATCAAAACTCCACCAAAACTCTCTTTGCCCTCTTTTAAAGAGCATTTGACTAAACTATAATAAGGTTGAGACAGTACGACAATGTTATCTTACTATATTCGCCTCTACTAATAGGACTATGACGCTATATTAAGTTTCTAGCAAAATAAAACATCAACAACTAGAAAAATTAACTTTCTAATTGACAGCTCAACATTTTTCTGATATTGCTTCTTTTTCTGATTACCATGGCTTATTCTACACATATCTAATATTCTGGATTTCTTGTGCGAGTACACTTAGTTTAAATAATTGCTTTATTCGCTCTATATCTATTAATAAGCATAGATTATTTTGTAAGAAATACTACATATTCATCTTTTGTTACGTTTAATTAAATAAGGGTATAATTAAATAATATTGCATTAGTTTTAACACACTTTCAATTATTCAGAGTTAAGGTATCATGCTTTGGAGCTTACACGTTAAGCGCCATCATGTTAAAAAAATTAAATATCTTGGCCACTGTGTAAAGGAACAAGTTGTTAATTGTCACAAAAAAAAATCGCTAGCCAAAAACAAATTTTGGACAAACAGGCCATGCTTTCTAAGCCCCCTATACATTTCAATGCACGCGTTGTATCTTTTTGAATTCAGCCAGCCTAAAGTAAAAGTACTTCTTTGCATCCGTTTGGATACAGATGGCCTAAATGAAGAGGGTCACTTGTATCTGAAAAGATACAAATGGCGCTTAACGTGTTAATTTCTATATTTCGTCTTGAAGTAAATATATTATATATTTAGTTATATTTTAATTTTTCATAACTATGTCAATTGTGAATTTATATTTATAATTAATTATATTTTTCAAATAATAACACACATATTTTCAGAAAATGCCAAAATTAATAATGGTTAGGTCATTTACATATTTTTTTACTACTACTAATCGTTACTTTTATATTTATATTAATAATTGTAATAAACTGTTATGACAGTTTTCTTAATGCAGCTTATTTATTTTATTTACATTAGAAATATATCGCTGCAAGTCGAGTTCCAATTAGAGATGCAATAGTTTTTATGGAGATTTAAATGGAGCCTACTAAGTATGCTCATATATTGATAAAAATTAAGTAGAATCTGCCCTAATTTTATAGAGTATAGATTATAGAGGCCGATAAAATGCAGATATTCTTCAAATTCCAGGTCAATTGTGAATAATTTAACTTTTGACTTGAGATCTAAATAATGCAAATCTTCAGAACTCGTTTACCATTTTATGCAATATTTTACTATTACTTTTGGTGGGTGCGCCAGGCATCAACAACCAACAAATTAGGAATCACCGAAGCCTAATAATTATACAAGTAGTTTTTTAACGGTTAAAAAAATTGCTTTAGTAATTTGAAAAATTGCTTTAGTAATTTGAAGGTAGAATTATTGCATTTAAGTTAAATGTTTTCAAGAAAACAATCCTTAGAGCAATCTGTGAAAGTAATAGCAGAAAATAATCATAAATATATCGTTCTGTCTTGGATTTATCGACCCTAGTTTTTAACATATAACTTTAGCTTATACAGAAAAACGATGACTATTCTTAAGATAATATGATAGCTTGAAATGAGCTCCTTCCTCACATTACATGAAATAAACTCAAATCACCTATTTCGATAGTAAAAAGAACATATTATGCAAATATAATCGAATTTATTTGTTTATTTTTAAATTTGGTGAAGATATCATTATATGTTATGAAGCTGGGAGTCGTGAATTGCCTGGTCGGGTAGTCGATTGCGGTAGAAACAATTCCTGAAAACAAATTAAACATTATATCAGTTATTTATCTAGATTGTCTTAAAATATCTTTAATATAATTTTTAAACGCACAATTTTTAAAGCATATTCTTTTTTTGTGATTTTAATATCCTTAGTTTAAATTGTAGTGACACCTACATATTGTTTACGACACAAGGTAATTTTGTTGTGCGTTTTATAATTTACTGGAATATTATATTTAAATATTTTTAATAGTGTTGAGTGGACAATGCAGTTTGAGTCGCCTAAAATACAGTTTGTAAACAGGCCTAGCTCATATTTAAAAAAAAAAAAATTATTAACTAAATTACTACTTCTTCTGTTTGAATAAATAGAGCTTTTTGAAGCCAATAATAGCAGTAATTTTTATTCACAAAAATAAAAAAAAATAGTGTACCTTAACCTTTATTTGACAATTTTTGTGTCAAGGGTTAAAATATTAGTGTTTTGAAAACTTCCTAAACTATAATGACTAAAATATATATTAGCAGTTCAGTAATAGCTTACCTATTTTCGTGCTTCTTTACCATTTTTTGTTTGGCAGATATGCTCAATTTGTGGCTTTTTTGTAATTCAGTTACGAAAAACTGTCTTTTTGACATTGATTTAAGTTGTCAAAACAACTTTTCGAATGAATGAATGAAATGGAAATGAAACTATGTTGATTTTGGCCGTAATGACTGAATTATAAAAAAAAATTATACACACTATACAGTCTCGGCCGCCCTAGGCCCCAAGCTATTAGCCGCCCCTTTCTCAGCATCCACCATATAGACTACATAATGAAATTACTTTATTGCCAACTTAAAATCTGGCCGCCCTAGGCCCGGGCCTACCGGGCCTTAGGGTAAATCCGCCACTGTTTCGCATTCAAAAAAAACGTGAAGTAGCTATCTTGTGTATTATTTTCGGTAGAATCTGAAAAGACACTTGAGAAAATTATTTCAAATTAAACAAAAGAGATACAGCATAAAATTAACAGTTTGTTAATGGGACATCTTATCTATTGGTTCGTATTTGAAAGCGTCTCATTTTTTTCGGTATACTTCAATAAAAAGGATTTCTTATTAGATGTTAGTAACAACAGAATTAATTTAATTGATATGAGAAGTTTGGGATTTAAATTAGTAAATACAATACAAATAAATACCTGAAATATCAAAACGCAAAAGGTCAATATTCTGTCAAAGTCTAGCCTGTTGTCAAATACTACCTGGAAGGAAGATTTTCGACCATAAAACTGTTTTACATAAATGACGCGAATGTATGATGAGCCTCGTCGTAGATATTTTGCCGATTACAATAAAAGTAATTTCATGGATGGCAATTTTAAATTTAAAGCGTTTATTCCAAGAACCGAAGCACTCCGATCCCTATATCGTGTGAGCAACGCCCACTACTGTCATGTCTTTAGGGTCCAACAAATTCGTTTCAAATGCTCTGGTGGTTCAGTACTATTCAGTAGTTAAGATGCTAGACCTCTAGTTCGGCGCCCCGGATTCGATTCCCGTCGGTGTTTTTGTTATTTTCTAAATATTATGTTTGTAAAAAGTTTTTTTTCTTCATTTTGGCTTAGTTTTGGTTAGTTCTTGTTGATTGAGCCCCCGTAGCGAGCGAAGCGAGTGGAGGGCCATGCAAAGCCATAATAATGCGCAC
>MU184094.1:0-23299 GCA_016904865.1 Pissodes strobi | reverse complement strand
ATCACCACCGTTCGTCATTCAAATGCGTTCGAATATGAATATAACCCACGTTAAGACTAAGTAGACTGTTTGGAACCCTTGGGGCAAAATACACTACACCACGGTTTCTTTCACAATACCGAGCCAAAATGTTTGCATTCGACGCGCGATTCGGTAACCATATTAGCATGATCAGGAGATGATGTTTTAATTATCTTCTGATGATGCTAACATGGTTAACAAAACGCACCTCGAGTGTCTCAGTATTGTAAATAAAACGTCTTAAAATTAACCAATACCTATATATTTTTAAAAATTTTAATGTTAAAGTCAAAATAACAAAATGAAAAATAATTTTCTGTTCCGTTTTATTTTTGCGCTTTCCTGTTCTTTGCCTTTTTTCCTACCTAGAAAGTAGTATCCATTTTATTCGAAATGAAATTGATTCGAATGTTTATTACCCAAATTTTTAGCTTAGAATTTATAATATGCAATAATATTGAATTCATTCGCTGTGGTAGAATAAACTATTTTCAAATTTTTAATTTATTTTCCAGGATTTGTATAAAAATCATAATACTCTCCTGTACAATTTCAAAAAGGAGTGTCATTGGTTGCTCACCGCGGGACTTCACAATTTCTCTATCAATAAAAACTCTTCGCCCGTAAGTGGGGATTACCACAAATCTTGATTGTGACTGTTATTCTGAACGAGAACGATACTATTTTTTAGAATAACGGAGTATGGCGTACCGTGGATGTGCAACTGAATCATACAAATCATACAAAGAAAACTAATTTAAGGTTAAGGTAATTACCCAATATAAAAATATCTCCTGCGTCAAAGTTTAACACCTAAAGCTAATAAATATTAAATCTTATGTAGTCATAATAGAATTAATAATTAATTACTTCATTATTTGTTCGGCTAAACTTAACGTTTAAAATGAGATATAGGTAGGTACCGTTGCGTTGATATAAAGCAGCTCCTGGCGATAACTTCGCAAGAGATTATTATATTGGCTTGAATGTTGGTACGCATTGAAAAGGACGTATTGCCTTCGATAAATGTTGTTATTTTTTATTGAATTATCACACTTTTATGATTAACAGCCTGCGATTAATTAATTGTATAATTAATTCTGTGTATAGCCAGATTAGCCAGGAAGTGCGGTCTTGCAAGGAGATGTAGAAAAGGCAAATTGGTGGTTATGTCGTTTTTAACGTTGAGGAATCATTAATTCTCTTTTTGCTTTATAAGGGCGGGATCAAGAGTGGGCTCTTGAAGTCTAAAGTTACGTTTCGATCGCATGACGAGATTTCGAGAAGCATATTACTTTAAGCATTACTACAAACTTTTTTGTTATTAGAAAAGCGCTATAAAATATGTATCGAACAAAGCTTATATTATGCATGGAATCTTCAATCTTGACTCATATTTTTCCACATTTTGTATTTTTCTTTTAGAAATTGTGCGCTCAATCCATAAAAAATATACCTATGGGGGAAAATTTATTGGAGACGCCTTACCGAACGCCCAGTTTTCACGCAACATATTTAATAATTCCATTCAAAACTCTAGTTAAAAATTCAATTATTTGCAAGTGGTAAAAAATATTCAACCTTTTCCGCTTGGGGGAAAAGATTTAGATGCAAAGTGAAAAAATGTTGGTTATGGGCTTATTATTCAGTCACCGAATTCTTTGGTGACAGTCTTTTATCTTATTCCTTTGGTTTTCCTGATTTTTGAATATATTTTTTATGTTTACTTTTAAATTGTTTACAGTTAATTTTTTTTATGGCAGTGACACGCACGACAAAGAAAGATCCTATGGCACTCGACGAGTGGTCGCGCATTGATACGGTTGTTGAATAGCAGTAGGTTGTAATTTGGGGGAAACAGATGTCCTGGGAGAGAGATTTTGCAGTGCGCCAGACGTCAGACAAAGGAGTCCTTGTAAAGCGATGTTCTAGGTGTTTCCAATTGTACAACGAACGGGGCGCTCTTGCCGTCTGTCGTGACTGTTTGACAGACGTTGCTGGGGGCTAGTGAGGCGGGCCAAATCCTGGAAACTTCTGCCGTGAAAATATAAAACATGTGCGGTGTTCCAGACTATCCAGATCTCCAGTCAACTCCGGGTCCTAGTGCATCATGCAAATTCAAATTTTCTTATTTTTTGTATTCTGACTTATAACCTAATGCAATTCTAAATCAATGCCTGAAGGATATTATCATAGATATGTATCGTAACGAATTGGCCAACCACGAGTAAGACTCTAGATATCCTAGATAAAACAGTATTGTCATCTCAAAATGCCGACGGCACTGTTCCAGTAACCAGCAATGAACCTGGATGGATGGCAAGAGATGCAAGTCTTATATGGATGTTTAATTCAGTATTGAGTACTTCTTTTTTATATATTTAATTCTTTCTAATTTTTTTTTGTAAAATATCCGAAATTTTCTATTTTTTATTTTCAGCACTAGAGCGAGAGTGAGTTATATTACCATAGTATAATAGTATATTATTTTATATGGAGGAAAAGTGATACTTTTCATGGCGCGCTCGTGTTTAACAGCCGAACGGAGTGAGGCTGGTAATAGAGAGCAAGCCATGAAAAGTAACTTTTCCTCCAAATAAAATATGCTGTTTTTTCTTCAAATGTCGACAAATTAATGCAAAAACATCTCTTTTTAATAGTAATAATATCTAATTATTATTAAAGATAAATGGGTTCACAAGGCGGCTTAGACCACGGTCGTAGGTGGCCTTGCTTAGACCGGTGTCGGTGAATATAATGTAACATAAAGCTGTCAGTGGACACTGTCAACAATAATTATTTTTTTAAAATTGCGTTTCCGATTGCGTTTTAATTCCGTATTGATAAGCAGTTATTGAGTAAGTTCAATTAAATAATAACCAATTTGTTCCTAAATTAGTGATTTTTAGAAATGCAGTCACAAATTGAGTGATAATACAAATTGTTTAATAAATCTTGAGTTGTTGGCGCATATTTTGTTGTCTGTTTGTACTGTATCTATGTTGCTATGACAACATTTTTACCTCCGCCGGCGGAAAAGTGAAAAGTAAAGCTCCGGCGGAGGAAAAACGAAACTTCACCGCCGCCTACACAGTCGAGTAATGACGGATTTACTGACGTTTGAAGAAAAACAAAATTTATCAACGATAGTGAAATTTCGTGGTACCTTGAAAACTAGGGTACGACGTACGTGCTAAAAGGGATTTTATTTTGTTCGAAGGGATGGGCTTCCCTGCTCACAAAATAATAGTATATTATTTTATATGGAGGAAAAGTGATACTTTTCATGGCGCGCTCGTGTTTAACAGCCGAACGGAGTGAGGCTGGTAATAGAGAGCAATCCATGAAAAGTAACTTTTCCTCCACATAAAATATGCTGTTTTTTCTTCAAATGTCGACAAATTAATGCAAAAACATCTCTTTTTAATAGTAATAATATCTAATAATTATTAAAGATAAATGAGTTCGCAAGGCGGCTTAGACCACGGTCGTAGGTGGCCTTGCTTAGACTGGTGTCGGTGAATTTGTAACATAAAGCTGTCAATGGACACTGTCAACAATAATTATTTTATAAGATTGCGTCTCCGATTGCGTTTTAATTCCGTAGTTATTGAGTAAGTTCGATTAAATAATAACCAATTTGTTCCTAAATTAGTGATTTTTAGAAATGCAGTCACAAATTGAGTAATAAATACAAATTGTAGTTTAATAAATCTTGAGTTGTTGACGCTTATTTTGTTGTCTGTTTGTATTGTATCAATGTTGCTATGACAACACTTTTACCTCCGCCGGCGGAAAAGTGAAAAGTAAAGCTCCGGCGGAGGAAAAACGAAACTTCACGGCCGCCTACACAGTCGAGTAATGACGGATTTACTGACGTTTGAAGAAAAAATCACTTATAGCACTTATATAATAAACAAGTATTTTTTTTGTTTCCGGTGAAAATTCGTGTTCGTAAAATTAAAATTCGTGTACAGGGTTATCCAACGAGGACTAGACAATGCGATTTTTTGACTTTCCCTGTGCTTTTATAAAAAAAACTGAAATAGCCATCTTATGTAATTTTCTCCCGCGAATTCGGATATGTTCAGCAAAAACCAATTGAACATCAAATAAAAGTGCTAGGGGTCACTTTGATATTTTTTTTTAAATGGGATGCCATATTTTTAATGTGCTTATCCGATTTCTCATATAAATTTTGATCTAAACTGATGGATTTTTAAATCAAAAACGCCTTTTTTTTCAGTTTTAAATTCGGAAAATGTTCGCCTACCGTACGATTAATACCTGATAGATGGATATCAGTGTCACCTGTTCAACCTTTAACCTGCTTTAAAGGGGCCGTCAGTCAGACCAAATAATCAACTTTCAAATTTTTATACTATATTTTTCACGAATTAGTTACAAATAATGGTAGTTTTTGCAAATCTATTATTGTTTACGTATAAAAACAGTATGACATATTAGAAAAAAACATTAAGTAACTTAATAACTTTAATCTCAATAATATAATTATTGTTCGATGTGTCCTCCATAATTTTCAAAACACGACCGATGCCCCCTTTGTAGTCTCTCCAAGGAATCTCTTACAATATTTTGGTCCTGGTAAAGTCTATTAATTTCATTTATAATTTTTTGCTGAATATCCTGGAGACGTCTGTTCGGTCGTTGATAAACTACATTTTTTAAATGACCCCATAAAAATGTATCCATTGGCTTGATATCTGGGCTATTTGGTGGCCAATGAATTGTTCCGTTACGGCCAATCCACTGATTGTAATGCTCATTTAAGTATGTTACCACTTCTCGAACTGCATGAGGCGGAGCACCATCCTGCTGCCAAATGATATTGTTGTAGACTTGCAACGGCAATCTTTCCAAGAAATCCTCGATATCGTTTTAAAGAAACTGGAGGTATCTTTGGCCTGTTAAAGAGCCACGATTAAATAGTGGTCCAATGATTCGATTTTCTAACATCCCACACCAAACATTAAGTGAGCTCTTACCTTGAAACTTTATCATTTCATATCTGTGAGGGTTAACTGCTGCCCAGTATCTTGTATTTTTCCGATTGTATACCCCCGATCTTGTAAATGACGCTTCGTCAGTCCATAGAATTTTATTACATAAATTATAATCTTCGTCTTGCTCTCTCATCAGCATTGAAGCAACAAATCGAAATCGAAGTTCTTTTTGATGTTGTGTTAAGTATTGAACGGGAAGGATGCAATATGGTTTTAGACCACATTTTTTTAAAGTTCTGTGAACTGTTCCATAGCATACTCTCCGGAGTCCTGGACCATACCTTACTTCTTGTACCGCTTGCGGAATAGAACTCTTCCGATTTATAGTAAAATATTGAACAATTGCTTGATTCCTTCTGTTCTGTTTTTTCATATTTCTTGGCTTATCTTTCAATGTCTTGCGTTCTTCAAATAGGGTCTTAATTCTGAGAATTGTATCTACTGAAATGTGTCTGGAAACTCTCAAAAATTGTTGTTACAAGTACCTAAAATGGACGAATCATTTCTGTTTCCGGACGAGGCGTTAGCCGAGTCCGGAATAGCAGATGAGTCCTGAAAAACTTCATTTAGGTACGTGTGACAAACACTATTTTTTGTCATACGCTCCCAAAATTTTATTTTTATTTATACGCTTTTTGCAATTCTTCAGAACGCCTAAATTTGCAAATTTACCATAATTTTTGAAATCATAATGATCGACAAAGTTAGCTTAGAAATTGATATCGTAGCAACTATTTGATAATTTTGTCATGTCATTCGAAATTTGACATTTAGACATATTCAGAAATTTTGGAATAGTCCGTAAAGGTTGCCATGACGACTTTTAGGGACTAGGCCGAAAAAGAAGCATTTTAATATAGCTATTTTTGGGAGCGTATGACAAAAATGTTCTTTGTGCATTCTCTCCACTTTTGTAATATAATTTTATTACATTTAGTCGTTATTCTAAAGAATATTTCATTATTTGTAACTAATTCGTGAAAAATATAGTATAGAAATTTGAAAGTTGATTATTTGGTCTGACTGACGGCAGCTTTAAAGCAGGTTAAAGGTTGAACAGGTGAAACGGGTATCCATCTATCAGGTATTAATCGTGCGGTAGACGAATATTTTCCGAATTTAAAACTGAAGAAAAAAGGCGTTTTTGAATTAAAAATCCATAATTTTAGATCAAAATTTATATGAGAAATCGGATAAGCGCATTAAAAATATGGCATCCCATTTAAAAAAATATCAAAGTGACCCCTAGCACTTTTATTTGATGTTCAATTGTTTTTTTCTGAACATATCCGAATTGGCGGGAGAAAATTACATAAGATGGCTATTTCAGTTTTTTTTTTATAAAAGTACAGGGAAAGTAAATAAATCGCCTAATAAGGTTGAGACACTACGACAATGTTGTCTTACTATATTCGCCTCCACTAGTAGGACTATGACGCTATATTAAGTTTCTGGTAAAATAAAATATCAAAAACTAGAAAAATTAACTCTCTAATTGACAGCTCAACATTGTTCTGATATTGCTCCTTTTTCTGATTGCCACTGCTTATTCTACACATATCTAATATTCTTGATTTCTTGTGCGAGTACACTTAGTTTAAATAATTGCTTTATTCGCTCTGTATATATTAGTAAGCATAGATTATTTTGTAAAAAATACTATAAATTCATATTTTGCTACGTTCAATTAAATAAGGGTATATTAAATAATATTGCATCAGTTTTAAGACATGCACTTTCAATTATTCGGAATTAAGGCATCATGCTTTGAAGGGCTGTGGAGTTTAACTTCTACATTTCGTCTTGAAGTAAATATATTTAGTTTCTTTTCATTTTTCATAGCTCTGTCAATTGTGAATTTATATTTGTGAATAATTATATTTTTGAAATTGAAATAATAAAAAAATATTTTCAGAAATTGTCAAAATTGAAAATGGTTAGAGTATTTACATATTTTTGAACTACTTCTAATCGTTAGCTCCATTTTTATGTAAATTGTAATAAATTAATATATATTTTTTTAATTGAGCTTATTTATTTTATTTACATGATATATAAATCTCTGCAGGCCGAGTTCCAATTACTGCTGTCTGGGATATGGTATCGCTTTTTCGAACAGGGTAAGACTTTTTGATTGTGTAGGTAATAACAATCATCCTACAATATTATCAACTAATAATTTAAGCAAATTGCAATGTAAATTTTTTTAAAGAGATTTAAATGGGGCCTACTAAGTATGCTCACATATTAAAAAAAAGAAAGAAAATAGGATCTTCCTTAATTTTATAGAGTATAGATTATAGAGGTCGATAAAATGCAGGTATGCTTCAAAATCCAGGTCAGTTGGGAATAATTTAAAATTAAGATCCTAACGACCAAAATGCATATGGCTTAAGATCTGAATAATGAAAAAAACTTCAGAATTTTTTACTATTACTTTTGGTGGGTGCATCAACACACCAAGAAATTAGGAATCATTGAAGAGGGAATATACAAGTATTTTTTTAACGGTTAGTATGACTCACAGCTATCGAAAAATTGCAGATTATATAGTAGTTTGGAGGGAGAATAATTGGATTTAAGCTAAAGGTTTTCAAGAAAACTCCTTGCTCAATCAGGGAAAGCTATAGCAGAGAATAATCATAAATATATCGTTCTATCTTAGATTATTCGACTCGAGTGTTTTACATATACCTTTATATAGCTTGTAGAGAAAAACGATGACAATTCTTAAGATAATATGATATGATAGCTTACAATGAGTTTGAGGTTAGCCTGAAGACATTGCTGAAATATCCCCATCCCCATCCTCCTTCCTCACACTACATGAAATTAATTTAAATCACATATTCCCATAGTAAAAAAAAAACATACTATGCATAGATAATTCAATTTATTTTTCTATTTTTAAATTTAATAATGATATCATTTTAGAAATTGCTTTGTATATGTTATGAGGCTGGGAGTCGTGGATTGCCTGGTCGGGTAGTCGACAACTGCGGTAGAAACAATCCCTGAAAACAAAATAAACATTATATTAGTAATTTACCTAGAGCGTCGTAAAACATCTTTGATATATCTAATCTTTAAATGCACAATTTATAAAGCATATCTTCTTAGTTGTAAATTGTAGTGAGACCTACTTATTGTATACGAAACAAGGTAATTTTGTTGTGTTTTTTATAATTTACTGAAAAATTACATTTAAATATTTTTAATAGTGTTGAGTGGACAATGCAGTTTGAGTCTCCTGAAGTACATATTGCAAACAGGCCCAGCTGATATTTTTAAAAATTTTATCAATTAAATTACTACTTCTGTTTGAGTAAATATAGCTTTTTGAAGCCAATAATAGCAGGAATTTTGATTCACAAAGATTTAAAAAATTAGTGTACCTTAACCTTTATTAACAATTATTGCGTCAAGGGTTAAAATATCAGTGTTTTGAAAACTTCTTTATAACTGTATAATGACTGAAATATATATTAGCAAATTTGCTCAATTTGTGGCTTTCTTCGCATTTAAAAAAATGTGAAATAGCTATCTTGTGTATTTTTTTCCGTAGAATCTGAAATGACACTTAAGAAAATAATTTAAATTAAAACAAAAAAGATATAGCATAAAATTAATAGTTCGTAATGGACATCTATGGTTCGTTTTTGAAAGCGTCTTATTTCTTTCGGTACATTTCAATAAAAAGGATTTCTTATTAATTTTTAGTAACAACAGAATTAATTTAATTCATATGAGAAATTTGCGTTTTCAATTAGAAAATACAAACAGATAGCAATAAATACCTGAAATGCCAAAACACAAAAAGGTCAATATTCTGTCAAAGTCTTGCCTTAAGTGTTGATTAAAATCAAATATTACCTGGAACGAAGATTTCAGATCATAAAACTGTTTAACATAAGTGATGCGAATGAAAGAGGGGCTCATTTTTTGCCGATTACAATAGAGGTAGGTATTCATCGAGCACAGTTTTAAATTTAAAGCGTTTATTCGAAGAATACATTATAAAAACCGCATCGTTGCAAGAACCATGGTGCGGGATTGATAAGTGCTAAATTATTTTAACCCAAACTAACCCAAAACTATCCAAGAAATTAAATTACAGAAGCCCGCCGAGATATCCGCTATAGCCCAAGAAGGCAAACAACTAGTTACGGTAGCATCCAAAGAACTTTTAAACAGTATAAATTGATTCCGTATTGAATTCCCAAATGAAAATCCGAGAAGATATGAAGCCACAAAATATCAAGGACTTACATCGGTACATACGTGGTGTGGTATCATTAATAATAATTCCATTGCACTTATTTTTGAAGTGAATACTTCTTTGGCTCCATAACAGTGAATTTTCAAGGCCGCGTCACTACACGCTTTGAAATTTTCATCTCGCAAGAGAGATTCCCTCTCTCTCTCTTTCTCTCTTATGGAATCGGTAAATAAGTATTCATTTCTACCACGTGTACTCTGTTGCACGCCACTTTCTTTTTAATGACCAAAAATACCTCCCGTTGCTTCAAAATTGAACTGATAATCTTCTGGATGAATTATCACTGGCCGAATATGAACATATTATATGGCAGCAGGATGGAGCTCACGTACTTCGTGACGTCGTCGCTAGTTAAACCAATAGTAAGTACCCCGAGTGGATGTGGATCCCCCGCAATGGAATCATCAGATGGCCACCAAATAGCCCCGATATTATAATAAGTGATATGCTTTTATGGAGACATTCGAATACTGTAGTATATAAACGCAGGAACGTTGACGAATTGAGAAACAAATTTATCCATGAAATTAACCGGACAAAATTATTAGAATTGTTTTGTCAATAATGTTAATATTAAATATGTTACACTTTTTTCAATATGTATTGAAAGCAGTAATAAACGCTAGATGTTGGCAGAATATTGACCCATTGCGTTTTGGCATTTTAGGTATTTATTGTTACCTTTTTCTATTTATTAATTTAAATCGCAAATTTCTCATATGAATTAAATTAATTCTGTTTTTATCGAACAAATGAGACGCTTTCAGAAACGAATCAATAAATAAGATGTACTCAAAGTTATATAAAAAAATATACATATTTGTTTACTAAATATAAAGACGCCATCATCATTTCCCTTCTACTTTCCCCTCTTACTAAATAGTACGCAAACCGTACTATTACATACCGCTAGTGCGGCGCTGTTGCCGATGACACCTAAGAGTATATCTGTATCACGGAAAATCGTCAGCTTGTTTTTAATAACGTGTCAGAAAAATTACATTTATTAGAACATAGAGCATGTGAAAATATAAATTTTTCGCTTTAAAGTATACCGTGTAGATTATAATAGGTTTGTTCTAGCAGCGATTTCAAACGGTACAAAGCTATCCGGAGTTTGCGCATAGCGATATAAGTGTCGGTTATATTGCTATGCGCAAACTCCGGATGGCTTTGTACCGTTTGAAATCGCTCCTAGAACAAACCTATTATTAATATATAATTATTTATAATACAAAATTTGAATCAAAATGGAATCACAAAAATACGAAGTGTTATACCCAGAAACTTTATGTAAACTGGGCCCTATGTCACTACTTCACCACTTCACATTGTTCACGAAATCAGCGGTACGCCCTCTTGCCGTGCACGCCGGCAACGTCGCGTAACCGGCACTCGCCTAGAAGAAACTGGTCGCCATGTTCATGAAAACAGAGTTCCAATTCATTTGAACCCAAATATTACATTTTATGCGTAAGTAAATAAACTCATAGTCGTAGTATGAGAACACTATTTTAGAAAAGTGCGTACCTATTTTAGCTATTACTTGTTTGCTATTACATGTTTAAAATGTAGTGAGTTAATAGAATTCGATGTTTCTTTGCCAAAATTATTAGTTGCAAAACGTTATGGAAAATTAATTAACGCTTCAAATTTAGTTGTTGATATATGTCATGTAGCAGAAAAATAGGTGATCCTTAACAACGACGCTATCAAAATTACTTAACATAGTAATTTAATATATTAATATGAACCTATTTTCAGTTGATTTACGAAGAGGAAAATGCGTAATATTAATTTTCTTTCATAATATTAATATTTCAATCTGGAACTATTTTTCGACGCGTAGCAAACAATCGAGCATGCACATTTTCTGTTGGTCGTATTTGTGTAGGTATACAGTCGCTCTTCGCTCTCATTGGTCGGCGGGATGGCGTGACTGATCTTTCGCCGTCCGTTTGTCAAGATTTTCTATTCTGTAATTTCGCTTCGTTTCGTTTCGTTGGCACTACGCCAATTGCCTTTATTACGGAAAATAATTCAGGAGGATGTTTTCGCCCATATTTTGGGTTAGTTAGGGTTAGTTCTTGTTGGTTGCGCCCCCGAAGCGAGCGGAGGGCAGGGCATGAAGTGTTCAAATATTTGAAGACAAAACGTAACGAAGGATCCTGTAGGCTCAATATAAATATGTTCCAGGTTAAAAAAAAGTACAACAAAAATATTTTTCCGCGCTTCCATTAGAAAATAATATATAATATGTAATTTCTTGTTATTTTTTAGAAATATTGTTATTTTTGATAGCGCTATTGTTAACTGGGCCCAATAATAAATACCATAAAGAAGTTGCCAAGTGGCATACTATTTTGAAGATCATTTTTTTGAAGAATTGTGCATTGACGGCCAGTGCCATGAATTAATAAAACTCGTCTTGAGGCAATATTTCAAGAGAAGAATTCATCATGAGGTAACCCAAAGAACCCAGGTATTGCGTCAAAAGGGAATACGAAGTATGAACACCAAATTAATTTTATTTCGTAATGAATGAAATGTGTTTCCTCCTTAGTATTATTCCCAAGTAGACACCCTATAATCAATCTGTAATCAATCTTCTAATCAATTATCAATGAACCGTAAATTGGTTTAACTGCAACTTAATTTTTTTTCGTAAGGTGCATGTTTCAATATTAACAAATTATTCTTTTTTGTATAGTAATTTTCATTTTTGTAATGGCTTATTATTTTCTGCTTGACAGCAGGCTTATTTCAATGTTACCTAACTTTAAAAAGGTGTCCCCTAAAATGTTACGCCTCTGGTGCTCCTTCGGGAGAAACATGACGTACGCGCGTCACGTCGTTGTGGCCGTTCATGAATGAAATATTTGGCGCGCTGCGGCCGCCATCTTCATTACGTTAATATTTCCAATGTTGGCATGCAAACATTTGGAAATTCGTGAAATACGTGAATTATGTGTCTTTGGATGTCCCACTAAGAAAATGTTAATTTACGTCGTCTCTTTCGTTTCAATTAAAATCATTTTCGTAATTACTCTTTCAGATTATTCGGGAAAAAATACACAACTTGGCTATTTAAATGTTTTTAAAAATTACCAGGAAAGCTACAAACATGTCCCCATGGCAGTCCTCGTTGGATGACCCTGTACTTAAAGCAATTGAATGACAACAACATGACCTGGTATTATTATAAAAAAGTATTATTTAATATTTAAAATGTAACAGAAATCTATGAAGAGGGACTTCAATATATTTTGATGTTACTTCTCAATTCCCGCTTACAATATTAATTAAAGAGCTTATCTACGGAATATATTATTTCGTGCACGTTTAGTTATGGGTTATGAAAATAAATTTACTCAGAGAGCGAGACCATCTGGCTTACCAAAACTAGAGACTCTTCCTCTGTAGCAGCTATGACCAAAGAAAATAGTAATGATTTTCTTTGGTAAGACGTGAAATCTGGCAGAAAATAAGGTGGCATATAGTGAGTAGGTAATAAAAGTTAGAATATGTGTCTGGATTGGATATCTAGATATATAAAATATACCAAATATTGCATTTGCATTTGTGAATATCTGGCACTTGAAAGTGCAATCCAGCAATTGATTGGATATGATATGCTAGTAAGTTTCTCCTGAGTTATAAGGTCTCTCCCCTTAACCCCAGAAATTGCTTCGAATTTGAATATGTCTTGAATTTTACATCAAACTTCACATAGAATTCATATTCAATTTCTTATGTAATATTAACCAAGGTTTAGAGAACCAGTATAATTGCCACTTATTTAATATTCAGCAGCCACTGCCCAAGTTTTTCTTTACTCTCTAGATAGTCCTCGGAATTCCAGAGTTTACGGTATCGATAATAATTAAAACGGTAAATAATGTTTGTGATTTAAGAATTTTAGTGAGACTATTATTGAGCAATTATAAAGTAACTAAATACAAGCTCCCAGGCTGGAATATTGGGTATCTACCTATCTACAAACAATCTCTAAAGGGGTCTATATTTTTAAAGTAAATATATAAAAGTATTAAACATTTGAACAGAAGGACTCGAAATTATAATATTATTTAAACACTACTCGTCTCATTATTAAATATAGCTAAAGAAATACTAGAAGGAGTAGAAATATTCGGCTGATACGTGAATATAACTTACCTTAACAAGATCAATTACATTCATCTTTTTCAGCAATTTTGATTCAGCATTGGTAGAAAATATCGCAACCATTGCTACTACTGTTAAAAATAAGAACAATAATTTCATGTTGCTTTAATGTATAAATGTAGGCTAGATGTATAATCCAAACGGCGTCTGTGGCACTTTATATGCCGCCTATATTTAGTCACATATTTATAAACTCTCTCTTATTTACGCTTGATAAGGATAATTTGCACCTCCCTTTTTCCTTAAATAACTAAAACGCATAGATGATTTGAACGACAAATATAAAGTCCATTTTTCTAATTAACAAGTTATCATTATGTCCTTTGCATATTTTTTCAATTAAGTTTAAATGAAATCATATTCATTAATGTTTGGTAGGTTTATTGGCACAATACATTTTAATACTATACGCCATTTAATTTTAATGGCATCATGAACAAGTCAGTACTTAACAAAATAAATAACAGTAATCATAAATTATAAATTATATACATATTCTAACAATTAATGTTGAATTACAAGTTTAAGAAGTCGAATTTTTCGTAAACGATTGACAAGGTAACATTTATTTTCCCTTAATCAAACCAGTCTGAGCTGCAACTCCTGCATATCCAGCAACCACGTCCAAATTTTCGCGAGCTCTGTCTCGAACTCTTCTTACACCCTTTTCCTGAAAAAAAAATCGATTTTTAATTGAAAGGGAATGCTGGAATTTATGGTTAATATGATTTATTGAGAAGTAGCTATTGTTCAGTAAACATTAAGAATTAAGAATAAGCAAAAATTGGAATTGACATTTTTCAAAAAATTTAAAATTTGATACATGAATATTTAACATTTTTATATTCGACGTATTATGTAACATACAAAATAAACAAAACATCCGAAGTATAAAATAATACAAGAATATACAGCAGTAGATTATATATATCTAAGACAGACAAGTAGAATACATTTTGTGCTAAGACGAGCCTGTTAGTGTTTCGTTCCAAAAAAATCACTACGACATTTCGAGTGTTTCAAGCTCGCTTGAAAGTGAAACCGCATCAAAACCAATCTCAGTCCGACTGAAAAGACGATATATTAGCACTTGAGATTAACTTTCCAAGCGGTTTAGAATATTCATGTTCAGTCCAAAATATTTTAGGGTTGACTTGAACCAAGCGGTTCAGATCACAACATAAACAAGGCTTTAATTGGTTCTAACCTCAGAGCGTTAAGAACTGGCATCGTGTATCTATTTAAATGTAAGAGGTTAGTTTTTGTTTACTGTTTTATTATTTAGAATATATCATTATGTTATCATTGTTTGCAATAATGTACGCCCTGTAGGTACATGGTTTTTACGATTCAAAGATTATTTGAAACACGTTAAGGTTAAATTAGTCCCATAAATTAACATAACTGAAATTCATAAAGGATTGAACACGATATTCAAGCATTTTTATAACTTATGAAATAAACATTCTGGATTGAAATTCAATTTGAAGCGATTTCACTCTTAAGCGTGCTTGAAACTGTCGAAATAAACGATGTTTATGTTTGTTCCACGATGTATTTGTTGTGTATCTGGGTTTCCAGAGTCTAGACAATGATCAATATCTATTGTTTATGTTAGAAGTTGCTTTAAATTATTATTACGATCTGGAAATATATAAGAATCAAGAATTTTTTACATTTAATTAAACACAAAAATGTTTTAGAATGCTTTAATCAAAACATAAGCCTATTGAACAGGAATAAAGAAAATTATGTTGTTCGTAAATCGAAGGTTCGCAAACCGAGGACTGCCTGTATAAGTGTGTCAACATTTACTTAATATCAATTTTTAACCCTAGATCTAGTTGTAGGATGTGTAGCATCAAATATGATAAGAATCATTCATATAATTTATAAATAATAATAAAAATATGGTGATTCTTTTAATTATAGAGGTTTAGGTAAAGCTTTCCAACTTTAAATTATTTATCTAACTGCTATGAGAAACTCTGTAAATGAAGGCAAAATATACATAAACACCCTGTGCAAGGGTGTAGAAGATATTATAAACTTATTGGCTAATGATAATTAAAATACGAGTAGCTATTTCTAAGCCTAATTTGCTATAACTGACATGGAAAACTTTTGATCAATATTTTTAATTGGACTTCTATGATCTTTATTGTTATTGTTTTAGAAATAACTATTTCTATTTTTCAATTGCTAAATTTTGCCAGCCACTGTTACTGCCATGAATACGTTTTATTAAGTTTTTAATTTTAATTATTGTACTTTTATGCTTTTAACGGGGCGCTTAATTTCTGCTGTTTTAAAAATTATTATTTTAGACAAAGTAATTTTGTCAGCTCTCTGAAGATGCGATTTAAAATTTGGGAAGGTCAAAAATAGTTTTTATAAACGCGTCATATTATTTTATCACGAATAAAATTTGTTGAGAAGTTGGTATTAAAAAGCACGCCATATATGTTTTGGAGGAAAATTCGTTGTGACTCTATATAATGATAGTACATTAGGTATAAAATGCAATTACTTACCACTTTCTTCAAGTGTTTTTTGAGCCATCCGGCTTCAGAGGTACCAAACACAGCGCATAGAGCGAGAAGGACAAATAGGAAGACAGTAAAGAACTTCATTTTGTATTGTATACACACGCTCTTTCGAACAGCTAAACTCTGAAAGTATATTATGTGCTTTGATGCCGAATGAATTCACTTCATTGCTTTTATATGCCTTAAAATCAACAATGTGCGTGGTACTTTTCTTATTCCGAAGCAGAGCTGGTTTAGCCCAATTATTAAAACAAATTTACGTATTCTTATAAGCGATTAAGTTATGTCATATTTTAGATATAGAAAACCTGTGAGAACACATTTCTTCAGGTCGAAGGAATTGAGGAGCTTTATGGAACAACGGATAGATTTAGGAATAGTGCCATAACCTTTCATATTTTTTCATACGTGTGTGGTACAAAAATGGATCAGTGACGTTTCCCTAATTCAACATATTTGTATGCAAGAGCATATCAAATGTTTCTTGAGGTATTGAATAGGGAAATATTTTTTATTTTCTATTTTCGGATTCGATTCGATATCAGTTTTGGTTTTCGTAAAATTCACATAAGCTTTGTCAGCGGTGACGATCTAAATTAAGACAATGATTCTTCTTTTAGACGATTTCTTAGTAAATTTCCAGAATTTTTAGATACATCTATATAATATTTCTACTGCCTGTTTGGTGATTATTTAGATATTTTTAATCATTCTCACTGAACCAATATCTATTACACTTGAAGAAAGTAGTCGATATGACAACAATCCCAGTAAAAATCTCACTAGAGTAGATAGTATATCTGGATATATTTCGAATGATAACTAAAATATTTATTTGAAGAGTTAGCATAGCATATCAAATTTAAAAGTTTGGGGCTTTACCTGAAACATAAACATCAACTTCGATATTTTAAATGGCACCAAACAGAGTGGCTCATTTATCGGATAGTTTGTTCGTTACTGATTTCGCACCTATCAGATTTGATGGCTCTATGTTTAAAACTAACTGAGGAAAATGGCAAAATATGTGCCTTAAGATCAATGCATTAGACCAACATATTATTTTGAGACCTTTCTCTTTCTAATACATGGCACAGTTTTTTCATTGTCTGTTAGTTTTAAAGACAGAAGTATCAAACGTGGTATATTCGTAATCAATAACGAACGAACTATAGGATAAATAGATCATATACAGAGTGTCCTATTTAAAATAACGAAGTTAATGTTTATTTTTTAGGCTCGATCTTCAATGATTTATTTTTTCAGTAAATTTGAGCGGTTTAGGTAAAGCCCTAAAACTTTTAAATTAGATATGCTTAATAACTCTCCAAATAAATATTTTGACTATCATTCTAAATATAAGAGACTCTGTACATAATATTTCCCTAAACTTTAAGCCATTGTATAGCATTTATTTGTGGAGCTAGGAAAAAACTTATTTTACAAAAGTTACAGAATTTTTCCTAAACCGTCAGAGTTTGTTCTCGAATAAAAAATATCCGAATTCAGCGATTGTTATATGTACAGGGTGTTCCAACGAAGACTGAAAATGGGCTGATTTTTTACCTTTCCTGTATTTTTAAAACAAACCGAAATAGCTATTGGATGTATTTTTTTTTTGGTATACTGAACCAAAAAACATTTGAACCAAAAACAAATGACTTACGCTATGGATCAACTATTTTTTAAATGGAACAACCTGTATTTTTCTGCATTTTTTGACCCCCGGGAGAAATCTAAACCCATTTCGTGTACAATATCTGTTTACGAAATATTGACAGTTGAAATTCGGACATTTTGACAGGCTCTAAAATCTAAACCACATGAGATCAAAGAATACATTTTGCACATTCCTATTTCAGGTGTTTATAAGCTATCGAATGACGGTAACTTCCCATTTAACCCGCGGATAAAATTAACCGGAACTTTTAAACTTCCGGTTAAATTCAAAGTTACTATCATTCGATAGCTTATGGAAACCCAAGATAGGAATGTGCAAACCGTTTCCTTTTTATCAAATTAGAATTTAGAGCCTGTCAAAGTGTCAAAATGCCTGACTTTCAACTGTCAATATTTGGTAAATAGCTAAAGATAGGTATATGATATTATACAGGAAATGTGTTTAGATTTCTCTAGAGAGTCCAAAAATGTAGTAATATATAGGGTGTTCTATTTAAAAAACAGTTCATCAATGGCGTAAGTCTTTTGTTTTTGGTTAAAATGTTTCTTTGGTTCAATTTTTGACTTTAGCAGAAAAAAATACATCGAATGGCTATTTTGGTTTGTTTTAAAAATACAGAGAAGGTCAAAAATAAGCCCCTGTTTGAACAGAGGCGGATTTAATCACCTGCCGCTCATAACTAACATATTTGTGCCGCCCCATTCTTGTCAAAATATTTTAGTGTATTTTAATCTACTTGTCACAAAAACAATGACATTAGGAAGATAAGCAAAATACCTAGGTAATTTAAAAAAAAATAATTGCCCAAACTAACCCAAACTAAATTAATAAAGCTATTAAATAAACAAAACGCAAATACTTATCAGGCTATTAAACTTACGAGCCCCGTCCCAGTTCAGTTGGCCCGATTGAAAAAAATATTAATTATTGCTCTTTGAGCTATCAAAAACAGGGAAATTATTTCGTTTTGTGTATTTTTTATTCTTCTTCAAACATTTTAGATACTATTACACAACTTTTACGTCTTAATATATGTTATAATTACACCAAAAAGAAAAGAAAAACAAATGTAACCAGAGAAGTTTGACAATTTAACATATTTTCAAAAACTACCATTGCGTAACATCCCCTTTATTTTTCATAACAGCCGTAGTCCTTTGAGACATGGTGTTTACTAGGTTCTGGCAGTACTCCGGACTAAAATTATCCCAAATTTCTTGCAATCGTAGTTTTAATTCCGCGACAGATCTAGCTGGATTTGCACGCAGTTGTTTTTTCATTTCATGCCAAAGTGTTTGTATTGGTGATAAGTCGGGACTACTTGAAACCCATTCTAAAAGTGAAATATTATTATCGGAGAACCATTTTAAAGCCTTCTTTGACTTATGACATGCTGCTCCATCTTGCTGAAAAATAAAATTTTCCCCAGCTGCTAAAGTTTCTTCTCTTGTTGGCAACAAAGATTCTTCTAAAATATTCAGATACTTTTCTGTATTGACAATCCCATTTATGAAATGCAGTTTTCCCACTCCTCTTGCAGACATTGAGCACCACACCATCACAGATGCCGGAAATTTTACTTTTCGCTTCAAACAATCTGGATGAAAAGCTTCATTCTTTTGTCGAATGATTCTACTACGATCGTCTCCCACACAAACTTCAAAGCGAAATTCATCAGTCCAGTGTATGCACCTCCACTGTTCAGGATTCCAATTTTTGTGCTCCTTAGCCCATTTAAGTCTATTTTTCTTCTGCTTTTGAGTCAATAATGGCTTTTCCTTGGCCTAAGTAAAGAAAATTAAAATTTAGGAAAATACACATTAAACAAAGTTGTTACAAAACTTGCCTTGTATGTCCGAAATCCTAGTTTTTGAGCCTCTCTGTGACATGTGGACCTTGAAACCCGTCTACCCACTGCATTGCTCCAAAGTATACTTAACTGACCATAGTTAGCACGTCTGTTGCCCCGAATTATTATTTTCAACGCACGTTTATCATTGTCTGTTAATTTAGTTTTTCTTACGTACCGGCATTTAGGGGCAATGGAACCACTTGTTTTATATAAGCGAACAATATTTCGAACACTGTATTTTGACATATTTACAAATTTCGCGATTTCAGAGTTCTTTTTTCCATTTTTGAATAAGTTAATTATGATTAATCGAATTTTTTCATCAATAACTTGTCCACGGCCCATTTTTAAAAATTACACCAACTTCAATGCGTCAGAAATGCATCTGTCAATACAAAAAAAACATTTTACAATGGCATCCCTTCGCACAGCCTACTTTGTTGTTAGTGGATTTTAGACCTAATGAATAGAACCGCTGTGTATGCATAAATAACTTTATTATTAACAACACGTTTATTGCCACTAGATTAAATATCATTCAAAACATTTGACAACGTTCAACCAAAAACTATTTTAGAGGTAACACTAAAAGTTTAAAACATATTTATAACAGCTACTCTTTGACATTTTCAAATAGAGTCTAATAAATTCGAATTTTACTAAGTGGGTCAACTGGAATGGGACGGGGCTCGTATATAAATTAACAAAACCGAGAACATAGGTAACTGATATAAGCTATTATTAATCATGCAAAACTTTACCGTAACCTATAATATCGTTCAAATTAATACTCCTTGCAAAACAAAGCTCCGATCCTTAGCTTCCAATCTCTTTTGCTCTGTAGTCGATCTTAGATAGGTTTAAATGCGTCTCAAACACGAAAAACTACGTTCAGCAGAACAGTTTGAGACCGGTAGACAAAGGCACACTCTAAAAACAAAGTCGATATTTGGATATATGCTTTTTAAGTTCATTTTAGTAAACCATTTAAATAATTCTAAAATGGTGCACTCTGGGTATTTGTGAGAGTGTATAAAAATACTCAACGAAATGTTTTACTCCATCTTGTAAATTAACATTCAGATCATTTCGACAGCTCTTCCGTAATAAAAGTACCGTTTTTTCAAATTCCTCAGTACTCATAATTCTCATTTGATTAATTTCTAAAAAATATTTTTTGTTGTTAAATTCTTCGTAACAAGCCCGTCTTACAATCAATGCTACTTGGTCATTATGCAATATGTCTAGGGTCGAATCTACAACGATTGAAAAATATTTACATTTTTATATTCCGTCTGTGATAAAATCTAGTAATCTCTTTGCATTTATTCCAATAAACTCCTCTTAAAGGTTTTTGAGAGCTAACTACCCGATCTTTGTTCACCATAACGAGCAATATATTCTGCTAGAAATGGATCAAATTCTGCTACGCTGCACAGTGCGGCCGCCCGTGGACAAAATTCGGATATCGATACACATCAAATGTACTGCCAATCTGTTGCAAATGATCCAGAGGGAACCAAAGTAGTAAAAACTTATAATATATTTCGCCGGACACCGCGCCCCCGCGGCGTCGTGCATGGGCAAGTCATAACTTATAGCAGCTAAATGAAGGACTGTAGCAATTCAATTAAGTAGTCAATAATAGTATATTATTTTATATGGAGGAAAAGTGATACTTTTCATGGCGCGCTTGTGTTTAATAGCCGAACGGAGTGAGGCTGGTAATAGAGAGCAAGCCATGAAAAGTAACTTTTCCTCCAAATAAAATATGCTGTTTTTCTTCAGATGTCGACACATTAGTGCAAAAACATCTCTTTTTAATAGTAATAATAATAATTATTAAAGATGTGGGTTCGCAAGGCGTAGACCGGTGTCGGTGAATAGGCACAGGTTGTTGCTATAGTAATGTAACATAAAGCTGTCAGTGGACACTGTCAACAATAATTATTTTTTTAAAATCGCGTCTCCGATTGCGTTTTAATTCCGTATTGATAAGCAGTTATTGAGTAAGTTCGATTAAATAATAACCAATTTGTTCCTAAATTAGGGATTTTTAGAAATGCAGTGGACAAATTGAGTGATAAATACAAATTTTAGTTTAATAAGTATCTATGTTGCTATGACAACACTTTTACCTCCGCCGGCGGAAAAGTGAAAAGTAAAGCTCCGGCGGAGGAAAAACGAAACTTCACGGCCCCCTACACAGTCAAGTAATGACGGATTTACTGACGTTTGAAGAAAAAATTAGTTTCTTAGATTGTAGGGTTCAGTGGTTGTGAAGTTTTGACTATGACCGCATATACTACAGGTATGTATCTCTGTATTGACATATATGTATAGCAATATCATTTGATATGGGATAAGAGACGTGCATTCGTAACTAGTATGCCATATATGTAAACTGTGATACATTCACCGATTGGAGGAAACTTTTAAAAAGTTCTATGCAAAATATCCTGTGCTGTGGACTGTTACAAATTACTTATGGTTGGTAGTTTATAACCTTGCCAAATTTTTGTGCTACTTCCTGCTAATATAGGAGTTATGATTTTTTTAGTTCATCGACGTAATACCAATGCTGATTTAATTGAAAATTGGATAGGCAGTAAAAAATCTGAAAAGTCGTCATATTTTTCTAAAAATTTCCATATAGGGGTAAAATTGAATTCTGAACAACTTTCCTCTTTGACATTTTTCGCATATTTAAGGTGGAATTTTTTAATTTACCGCCATGACAGTTGTCACGTGACATATGTCATAGTGCATTTTTTGTCATTTATTATGCTGACTTGATTTGCCATTTTTTTCCCTAAATCTCAATAGTAAAATAAATTCCTATTTGTTGTAAACTTTTTGGATGATACTATATATCATATTGTTCCTGTTATTAAGTTTATATCTATTAATTATTCGTTTAAATTATTGTTTTAAAGTCTGACCTGTGTTGCTTAAATTGAAAAAAGTTTATGTTTTCTGCTATTGTTAATATTGTTCTATATATTGTTTGTTATATATTGTTTAATATATGTTTTTCAAACCAATTATAAAAATTCAAACCATTTATTAATAAATAAAAATATTGTTATAGTTTGTCCTCTTTATTAGCTTTAAGACCTTTGGTAAAATTTTGCCTTAGGCTAAGAAATGATTCTTTAAGGGGACAAGGAATATAAATGGTTTCTTTTGAATTATTGCTTAAATCCTCGTATTCGCTCACTTTTAAGACACTAATGACGTTACATTCAGTGGAAATTCATTTGTTTCTCTCTATTACCACGCACCAGCAGAAATAACTTCATCAAAAAAAAAGTCATTAATGTCAAAAGGTAGAAAAACCCAAATGATTGTTCATTATCAGAATGTGCGATATTTTCCATTTTCTATAATTTCAATAATAGGGTCCCTAACCTATCTGCTCAAAACCGTTCCAGGTCTAATTATATCTTTTTTCAGAATAACTAAAACTGTTATAGATGAAAATGTTAAGCAATCCAGATTTTTATTACTATCCAGAAATTACAGTCCTTATAAAATGAGGTAAGGTCTATCCCGAACATATCAAATATTGCCAAAAACAAGTTCCCAGCTTTTATTCGACATGTTTTTCAAGTAATCTGGAAAAAAATCTTTCCAAAATTGCTACACTTCAATTTTGACCTCAAATTCTTGATCCCCGACCTCAAAAACCCCTGAGTACCAAATTTT